>CACRXK020004048.1:0-33367 GCA_902702795.2 Paramuricea clavata
CATCAAATTTAACAAAAATTGTGGAGGGTTTATTACTAACATTGTCAACAGAAACTTTTATTACTGTACCTAACTGGCCATTAATTAGTCGATCGCTAATATCCACATTGGTCGTGAGCATAACTCTCGCATTTTCTTTGATCAGGATTTTAGTGTCAAGCCCTCCAGTTTCGGATCTTCCTTTAGACAACACTCTATCGATATCCTGTTTTCTAACATGAGGTGGGAATTGATCTAAAGCTTCTAAAACGTACTGTGGTGATTGAATTTGTTGTAGGCGATCAATATTGTACTCATCTACTGGTGCATTTTCTGCAAAGATGTGTAATGCATCCGATGGATAATTTTCATCCCCTGGAGTTATTGTTCTGGATTGAATACACCTGATGTCATCGTCTGTAGGTGAAGCGGTGCGCACTCTATTTAATAGTTGAGTGAAGGCGAGGTCATCTTTTTGTCTCATGATCTGTGTTAGTTCTGCCATTTTAAAGACATGCCATGGATGGTGTAGATTGAATGTATCATTCTTATAATTTGAAAATGTTGTTGCGCTTCGAATTGGTGGTAGCTGAAAGAAATCTCCGAAAACAAGTACACTGATTCCTGCAAAAAGTTCACTATTAGGTGTAACAAATATTTCTTTCAATCTCTGGTGAATATGCAGCAGACCCATGTTTGAGACCATTGATATTTCATCAATTATGATAAGTTTCAATTCAGCCAAAGACAATCTCATTTGTGTTCTTCTCTGGTCAGACATTGCAGGTACATTATTCCCACATTCTCTTGGAATTGCTAGAGCAGTGTTTACGGTTGTTCCGTTGATATTTATGGCAGCTATACCAGTTGGAGCCATTAGCAATACAGAAGGTAATGCAGGATTCATTGGAGCATGTCTAAATGTTTTTGTAACAGTATGATATATAGCTTTAATTCAGTGTGATTTCCCTGCACCTCCACCTCCAGTAACAAAAACATATATCGGATCTACTTTAGATGGTTTAAGGGTGTTTAGGTTGGCCATCTTATTTCTACACCAGGAAAGAACGACGTCATATGCATACTGACGTTGTTTGTTGTTCAATGATCTTACAGTTTTTCGTAGATCGTCGTCACTGATTTCTAAGGGTTGATTATAAGAACTTATTCCAGAAGATGGTTGAACTGATTCAGGATTTGATGCAAGATGTTGTGGCAACGATTCGTTAAAAGACTCGGTTTCATCAGAATCGTCAGGTAAACTTTGTCGCAAATCTTCATTTTCCTGGTCATTTATTGGATCATAGGAGTAAGTTGGTACGCCATCAAAGTTTCGTAAACTTTCTAGTGCTTCATTAATTGCATCACCATCTGGTTCAAATATTTCTTTGTTGCGTTGTACTACTTCTTGAACATCTGGCTCATAAAACTTAGATATGTATGTCTGGTCTTCGTCAAAGAGTTCCTGCTCATTACGCCACGGAAAATACAACATGAGAAGGTGGTGAAAATATTTTTCAGGCTCTTTTCTTTTGTTTGGAGTGTGATATCGAATGACAGCTTTAATTTTTCTGCACTTTATAATCTCTTTACTGTTTACAAGTTTTATTCGATCGGGAAGTCCAGTGTTATGATTTTCGATATTTTGAGATTCAATGAAGTCATCGCTTAACACTTCAGGTTGAGAATCAGATACTTCGTTAAAATCACTTTTGTAATCTTTGAAATAGTGAGCAGCAAATAAAGCTAAACACATACTATCATTAACGACAGGAACGTTTTTCGGTCTATCACTGTAACGGACAATAATGTTAATGACTTAAAAATGTCAGTACTATCATCATCTAACTCATCAAGTTCTTGTTGTTTCTTCGCAAATCTAACGCGATTTTCAGCAAAATCTGTGCTAACAAAGAGGGTTTTCGGGAATATTTTTCTTAACCAGAGTTCAGGCATACATTTGTAAACACATTCTTGAGCACTGACTTCACGAGTCGAGAGAAAAGCTGCACCTATTTTTCTTAGGCCATCTCTTACATTTAAGTTGGCTTCTTTAGCCTCTTTTGCTGCATTTATGATGGCTTGAGAACATTCAGTTTAATCCTTTGTCAAGTACGTAAGAACAAACGTATGTGATGCACTTATAATGATTAAACACTGGTTGCAAGTCAACATTTGCAGCAAATCCTTTTAACCCAGCAATAAAGTAATTGTTGGTAAAACAACTGTCCATTGGTCGTTTCAGGTGCAATTCATGGTCCGAATCTGGAGATATTGATAAAGCCCATTGATAGTCTTGTTCTGTAATAATATCTATTTCATTTAGAATGTTAATTGAAGTTGCATGTGGGTCATAAGTAGGTTTGCTTGGGTTTAGCACATCGTCAATTTTTTGTTTAACTTTAGACAAAATTTCCCTTCGTCTGGTTAGAATATTGGATTTAATCTCATCATCCATATCTTCAGCCAAAGGTTCAGCAACAATTGTTCTGTCAGTAAAAACTGTCCAAAGTTAAATCTACATGTAACATTCTTATACTTTCTACAGGTTTTACTGTGATTATGTGTCTGGTACGTTTTTACCAAGTCATAAAGTTGAGGATCTGTTTCTTTGTCTGGGAGGTATGCTTGTACATGTCGGTCAATGTAATATATGTATGCATCTTTTGTATCGTTCGTTAATTCTGGGCAATCAGATCTCCATATTAAGTATATTAAGGCATGCAAATATGGTGAACCTCTCATTCGAAATTCGATACGGAGTGCATAATATACTATCTTACCAATTGGATTTGCATTTGTGAGCAAAACATCCCTGAAAAATGTTTCGACTCGATACTGGAAATGTTTAGCTACTATATAACTGGATTTAAATTTAACATTGAGCATCGCTCATGATACGACGGGCCTCTACTTATTCAGTTGTTATGTTGTTGCCTTTTGTCAGGTGGTCTGGGAAGAACATTGCACGTTTGACTACATTCAACTGGTACATTACATATTGCACCTTTAATTTTTCTTTGTTGTCCTTTTGGCATTACTACAATTTTTTCAAAGACTATTCTTTGTGCAATAAAAATTTGTTCAAGTTTCTCCAATGCAGCAAGTTCAGTGGGGGTTTCATCAACAAATAAATTGTTTACCACAGCTTGACAAGGCTGTTGACCTTTAAGTAATTTAGCATGGCAAGTTTTGCAGACGTACTCTTTGCTATCAAAAGAACATTGGGAATATTCAACGTTGGGACTATTGGGAATACTCAACGTTGACAATGTTTTTAAATTGAAAATTGCAATTTTTACATATAAAATCCTTAACAACTTAGTACCGTCAGTTTTTGCAAACTCCATATCCATCGCATCTACCTGTCACTCGTATAATACAAGATTCGCGGCAAATCAAAACTTTAGCAGACCAAAAGCGCGCACAAATTACGGCAAACACACTTTTCCTTTTTCGTCATCCAATATTTGGGAAACGATAGACCTACATATTAAGCAGTCGACTTCAGTTAGAATATTTAAATCTAAATATACAAGAAAACTTATCCTAAGCCAAACGTAGAATCCAGACACTGATCCAGCCACACCAAACACGTCATGTTCTTTTTTCTCAATTATGTAAACAGTCACAAAACAACAATTTTGTAAACGGTGGCCAACTCGAAAGCTTCTCAGCTACTTTGGCCACTGTACACGATATAATACCATAATTAACTCCCTTTTTTCCCCTTCCATTATGATTTTTTTGTGATGTAATTAATGTCTAACTATATCTTTTGTAAACGTGTGAAATAAAATTGAATTGAAATTGAATTGCATAAAACAATCCTGGCGAGGATATTTATTTTTCTGCAGAATTACTACTGACTTTTTATATAATGTTCGGTTACAGACACAGCATATGTAAAATGGGCCAGCTTTAATTTGTTTTTTAAATTTTTCAATGTACATGTCAATGTCATGAGTTTGAGATTTCTTTTCCATCCGTTTTTCTTTCAGTTCTTCTTTCTTTGATTGATCCATTGCTTCATATTTAGCTCTTTTATTCTCCAGTGTTTTTCGCTTTTGTTCTTTACTCCTTTTTGTTCTATAATTTATATTTTTGGTAAGCAGTTCCTCTTTCTTTGATTGATCCAATTCATTATATTTTATTCTTTTATTCTGCAGTATTTTTTGCTTTTGTCCTTTATTCATTGTTTTCTTATAATTCATATTTTTGGTAAGCTTTTCTTCTTTCTTTCATTTATCTAACTTTTCATGTTTTGTTTTTCTGTTTTCCAATATTTTTTTTTTTTCTCCTGAGCCATTTTTTTGTTCTTAATCTGCTTTGTTTCTAGCTTATGTTTCTTTAGAGCTGGTTCAATGAAGTCATTTATATAGCTTTTCCTGTGGTTTTTCATAATCCTTTTTCTTTCACAGACTCACAGTTACTCAATTCAGAAGCACAAGACAAAAATTGAATTTCATAATTGACATTTTCATCCTCGATTTTGGTGGTTACTAGTTTAAAGATAGTATCAACTAAAGTATACTTGTCTTTTATATTTTTAATGTAATGTGCAGTACATGTAGGTGAGCTATCATCATCATCATATGCTAATATTGAGTACGACATATTGTTAATGGATGTCTTTTGAAAGATGCAAGAAATACAATAATCTCCAAACCAAATTAAAAACCCTGTGTTTTCATTAGTATGACAAATAAGGCTTTCAATGTGTAGTTTGATTTTTGCCTTGTCATAAACTACTCCTTGAATATTAGCTTGCAATTTTACATGTATTTCATTTCCACATATTTCAACTTTTTGTGGTATATCACGAGATGTATTTATCCCAGTGTTGTTATACAAGGTCGTACCAAATTAAACAACTGCGGCCACTGTATTTGAATCCCAGTAATTACAAGGTTTAATAACAGAATAACAAATCGAGTATAATGAAATCGCACAGCATTGTCTACATAAACAAGAAACATCAGTACTTTTAGATTCTTCTGAGGCATTACCTGATAGGGCAGAATTTCTAATGCTGTTGTTTAAGTTCTGGTCACAATTGGCTTGTACTTCTTCGATATTTATTCCTCTTAGCTCAAATTGACTGTTTTCACCATATAAAGACTGGAAATACAGAATTACGTTGTTGATATTTGGTGCTTCTAACAGAACACATGCACCTTGTGGATGACTTCTGCCATAAATATCTCTTGAATGAGAGTCAAAAACTATATACTTGCCATCAGTGGTGGAAAATATGCAAACAGCATTGGAGTCAATTGTTAAAATGAATGCAGAATAGTTTTCAGCCAGGAGCAATTCAAATGATCTGTGAAATGGAACACAGTACTGATACCCTTCAATAGAACAGTCTCCAATTACATTACCACTATAGCTCTCACTGTACTCAAAAATATAATCTGTGTCAAATACTGTAAGTTGTGAAGGCAACTCTGTAAACAATAAAAATGATTGCCGTGCTAAACATGATAAGTTTGAATATAATTCATTACCAATATTCATTACATTAACCAGGTCTTGTGGTGAGCATATGTTCTGTCTTTTGTTGTATATAAGGGCACATAAACACATTGCTAAACACTGCTGTCCTGCTGTTTCTCCAAATATAATCTGATTACCTTGGCTATATGGTGCACTGATTGTCTTGCTGGGATCAATATAGAATACGGGTCCAGGATTCGTCTCCGGCAATATCTGTACATAATGCTGACTGGCAGACATTCTTCAAGTGGTTTACATTTTTGTACACTTGTTGTGCATATAAATCACTAGTCGAATCTGATAAATAGAATATATCTGCAAGAATTCCTTCACTAATATAAAATTTTAAATTGTTTGCTGAACAGTTTGTCCGGCATTTCTTGTGAACCTTCATCGGGCAGTTTACATCAGGGAAAGACTTCATCCTAATGTCTTGACATTGCATAATATTCTCTACTATATAATGAAGATGAGAGGATCTGGGTACAGACCTTTTGATCTTATGTCTGAGACGTTTTCTCAACAATCGACTTTTTCCAAACTTCCTAGTTAACCATTTTACCTGTATTCTACTGGGTTCACGGTCACGGTGACGTAAATGGCAACCAGTGGTAGTAAAGTCAGTAACATGCTTTTGTTATAAAATAATGCATATCGTGATCGCACCGGAAGCCTGAGTTTCTTTATACGCATAGGATTGAGCTTTGAGTCCTTTGACAGACCTGTTACTTCAATATTCTGGTTATTCAATTTAGAAATACAGTTGTTAGATATATTTATACCTGGCATACATTGATCTGTGCCTGTGGACACATTCTTGTTTTCCCTATCATCTTTGCTCAAAATTATTGACAAATTCTTGGTTGGTAGCTGTTCAGACGATATCGCATTGTGCATGTTCTTTGTAGCCTTTCTACTGGCGGCCATGTTGACCATGTGCTCGTTAACAGTACAGCAACTTGATTGTGAGTTAATTACGTTTGTTTTTCGTAAATTTGTCTGTGTATTATTCGTCATTTCAGTAGTACTTTTGTCACATTTTTGTTCACTTTTTGTATAATATTTTTGGCAACTTTTTGTGTATTTTTGGCAATTGTTTATGCAAGTTTTTACGTACCCGAAGGTATTTTTTGATTCGTCGATAATCGACCCGGTTCAAAATCGCTCAGCATCTTTTAGTGTAGGTCTACCACGAATAGATCACATTCACTTACCGTAAACATCGGTGAAAAGATCGCTTTCTTCCCAAAATCACGCAATGCAGCCAAACGTAACTTGCGATTTGCTGATGTCAATTTTGGTAAAATTTCTTGTAAAATTGTTCAATTTTCCCGAATTTTCCTCAAAACGCAGGGTTTTTTATGGATAATTTGGGTAAAAATTGGCAGGAGCCTTATCGATAATTTGGGTGAAAATTAGGCAGCTCATTAATATTCTATTTTGTGGCTATCGACGATCGGAGATTGGAGAACCATGCCGAAACCTATACTCGCCTGGGCACAGGTGCCCCAGCGAGTAATAAACATGCATGACAAACATTCATGTGTCATGATTAACCAATGAAATAACAGATATTCAACGACGTTTGCATTAATAAGGCATTCCTTGGTAAAATATCAGTATGTAGTATAAGCTTTCACATTTCGCTACAGTATAAACTGAACCAGGTCGTTTAATACCAAAGCACAACTAGCAGAATAAGAAACGAAAGTGGTTCAATACCAAAGCACAAAGCCGCAGTATGGCACCGGCGCAAGATTCTGCTCCTGTGAAGGCAACTGCAATGGGAGACGCCGTTAGAGTGCTCGATATATGCACTGAAACACTGACTTTAATAACCACGGACGTTGTCATACTTTGTGCGACAGAGATCGTTGAATGTCCAGTACGCCGAACCGAATTTCACGTCAAAGAAGGAGAAAGCGTCGAGAGCATTCCATCAAACCAATTTATCAAGAATATACTGGAATTACTCACTCTGAGCCCAACGTATTAAATGGCAGCCATGCTAAAGATCCTGCTACCAGTAGATGCATGTCATTTGAGAATTATCTGTGTGGAAAATGTCGAGAATGTCTGTTTCTGAAGACCATGTCGTGTTGACGTTGGAAGAATTAGCAAAGCCACAAAACCGAGCGAAAGCAAGAATCAAACCACGTTGTGAGAAACACCGCGAGAAAGACGATAAAGCCCTCAAGAGTCAAGTTCTATATATACTTCTATTGCGAAACGTGCAAAGTTCGTCAGCACGTTTTGAGTATTTGTGTTTCCCCTTGGCAGACGTTGTTGACTTGTTGACCAACACAAAGAGGCATTGAAGACATCGTTCACCAATTTTTAAGCAGCTAAAGATAGACGCTGTTGAAATCAAACTGAACATACAACACGCTATAGAGACTGAGATCCTAAATTAAGAATAACAAAGCGAAGGCCATATTAAGACGCCATCATGAAGAAAGAACAGGAAAGCCTGAATGCATTTACCATATGAAGCTCGAGAATGAAACGGTGTCATGAAAAACGAAAGTTCCCTGGATTTTGCCAAGAATATCATCTCCAATGAAAGCGATGAAGAAATCCTTCGATGCATCACACGACACGAGATTGAAGAAAATTTAAGCTGGGCCGGGTATGGAGAAGGAACGACTAGAGTGGAACCAGTTCACAATGGCGCCATTGAATATCAAGCAAGAGCAAGCAAAGGTGTCCTCGAGAATGTAAAGTTGAATGACTTAGGAGTTAGGGAAATGATTGGTACAGAAATATTAATATTGGTACACAGCTTGTAATTAAGAGAGAATTAAGAGAGCAACTGTTTTTATTTAGAATTACTGTGTTCTAAACCCTAAATCGATGTCACAAACTGTGTTCTAAACCCTAAATCGATGTTCAACTACTGTCCGTAACAAGTGTAAGACTGTAAGGCCCGTTTTATACGTCGAATTTTGGTCGCGTCGAATGCAATTAAGACAATAGATAATCAGATGATAAACCTCATTAATTAAGCTTCATTATCTATTGTTTAAATTGCATTCGAGGCGACCGAAATTCGACGTATAAAACAGGCCTAAGATAATCAAAATAATAAATTTACTTTAAAAGATTTGCATAATTTTTTTGCAAGAATGTCAATATGAATGGAGAAAAAGAAAAAAATCTATATGAAGTACTATAGAATCCTCAACAGGTAAGTAATGCGGGCGCGTATAAGGTAATAGTATAATTAATTGCTGCCAAGCGGCAGCGAGGCAGCACACTATTCTTGACATCTATGAAACTCGCGCCAGTCTCCTTTCCCGAAATATATAAGTATATATATATATATATATATATATATATATATATATATATATATATATATATATATATATATATATATATATATATATATATATATATATATATATATATATATATATACCGTATATATATATATATATATAATCTCGATTTTAGCGACCGATGTAGGATGTTCAGTTTTATTCATTTTCGTGAATTGACATATCTTTACCGCACTGAACTATCCGCAATAAAACAAGACGCTCTGTTCATTCAGCGTTTATAGTCGCTGGGATTTATATTAAAGTAGAGGCCTATTGTCCGATAGTAGATTCCTGCACAAATTTGACGAGAGGTGGAAGTAAGTCTAAAAGTATGAAATTCGTTGATTTTAGTACGCACTATCATCAAATCTTTATTGTTTAATACTATAACACTGACATACAGTTAGGAGCACGTTAATATAATTATAACAGCCAAATTAATATAACTTTCGATACACATAAATTTTGAAAGTTTAAAACCATTATACTCAAATATTATAGGCCTCAGCCTCACAACGGCTGTCTTCTACGACGGCATGCACGCAGTTACAAAATGTTTGTTTTTCAACTCATGTTCGTGGCAAGGTCCTCGGTAAACCTTATTCAAAACGAATAGATAGCGCGCAAATCACAAAAAACATCATACAATAATTTATCGTACGTTACCTCGATCGTTCTTTAAAAACCTTATTCAAAACGAATACATAGCGCGCAAATAACAACAAACATCAAACAATAATGGTCAACCGCCATGAGATCTTGTTGTCTAACCTCAGAAACTATGAAATTCACGGAGTTGCCTACAAATGGTTCAAGTCATATTTGGAAGACCGCAGGCAGAAATGTTTTGTTAAGGTTACAGGACACCCTTTTTGGCGTTTTGCGGAAAATCGCTACTGCGCGCTCAAAATCAGTCCGATTTTCATCAAATTTTCACCAAACGTTAGCCAGTACATACAAAATACGATAAAGTTATAAAATTGACAAACAATAAAATAATGTAAGAATTATTCAGGAAAATCTTAAGTCATGGTACCTTTACGCTTTTGAGTTATGTTCCTGCTGGTTTTAAGATATGTTTATGAAAATATCATATTTATACAGTAAAATAGTTGTTCTAAAAAATTGTGTTCGGAAATTTTTGTTTATTTCGCATTCTTCCGCTGATATGGCTGGCGGTTTCTTTGACGACTGCAATATATTTCTGAATTGTTTGTGTGAATTGCTCCTTATTATTAAAATATCCAAAATTAGAACAAAGACGAACACAATTTTGAAACTGACGTCTTTAGCTATGTCCTGTGAAAATTTGAGAAAAATTCGTTAAAACCCGCAGGAGCACAACTCGTTTAATAATCAGTAATTACCGTAAAATTCTTCGGGAGAAAATTGAATTTGAATATTACATTTTCAATGTTTTTCTTATTGCAAGCGAAATGTATTTTATTAAATAACTCTGCGAGTTTTCAACATTTTTCGTCCAAACTTGGTCAAATAGTAAAACTAGTCTAATGCTTTCATGGAAACCAATAAAAAAATTTGGGCAAAATTAACACTCAAAGGTGTTCTGTAACCTTAACGGGGCACTTTTCAAAAAATGTAGTCTTAAGTGCGGAATTCCTCAAGTAACGATCCTAGGACTGCTCCCGTTTCTGGTATTTATTATAAATGATTTACCAAATTGTTTATCGAATTCTCATCCCAGATAGTGTCGGATTAACCATATGGCAGAAGCGGCATATGCCACGGGCTCGGCGCTTTTGGGGCCCCGCGCTTACTCTCCTCTATTTTTTTTTCCATGCTTCAGTGCGAGACCCAAACAGTGCGACAGTGCGGGGCCCTAAAGAGCCCAAGTCTCCCAGAAAACGCGAGGGCCCCAAAATTTAAAAATCGAGGCCCCATCAAGCTGGGCCCAAACGTTTTTTTCGTTCCCTGTTTCAGTGTTTCAGCCTAGCGGGTGGCCCCAAAGAATTAAAACGTCAGGCCCCAAAATTTAAAAATCGAGGTCCCAAATAGCCGGGCCCAAAACGTTTTTTTTGTTTCCTGTTTCAGCGCAGAATCCAAACAGCGCGGGGCCCCAAAGAGTCCAAGGCCCCTAAACGCGAAGCCTCCAAATAAAAAAAAAAACACGAGGCCCCAAAGTTTAAAAAGGGAGGCTCCAAAAGTAGGGCCGCAAACAATTTTTTTTGTTCCTTCACTGCGCAAGGGGCTCCAAAGAGCGAGGCGAAAAAAATCATGGGGGTCAAAAAATATCAAATGTGCTTGGACAAAGCGTGCCTATTATCAGTGACATTGCCCACCAGAATCCACTGGATTTTGAAACCACCCGCGCTAAATCCCGAGCAATGAGTAGAAACTCCTGCTGCGCCTCTTTTATTAAGCAGAGCGAAGAAATTGATCAACTGAAGGCTGAAATAGTTTGTCTCAAGAAGTCGGTGAAGTCAAGTGAGTATATGCATGCAAATTAACCGCCTGCAAAACGACAACTCTAGTTTAATCAAAACAGTTGAAATGCTTACAAATCAACTTCTAAATTTGAATACGGTTGATGCAAATATTGATCCCAGTTCTCAAGTATCGAAGGAACCCGCCCCTAAAGTGTCGAAAAAGCAGAAAAAGAGTCAGAAGAAGAAAATGAAGGCCAAGGAGGGCATTGAGTTGGCAGAGAAAAATGCTTCCCGCCTCGTCAAGAACATGCTGTCTCTACCAGCGGTATGGAAAAAGTGAATGACGATGTTGCAGCTACCACGAGCAAGAATAAAGCAAAAGAAGTGGTGGTAATTGCTTTTGATTGACTAATTAAGAATGTTGTCGGAGCAAGCATGAGCAAGACAGACAATAATTACTATTACGTCGTCAAAGCATTCCCCGGTGCAAATCTTTCTGATATGGAAGATTTCGTAAGTAATTTCAAAAGTAATTGCCGATTCATTACTGAATCTGACGACCCAGATAAAGGAAGACTCGCCAACTACTGCGGTAGGTGTATCAGCTTTATTGACCAGAAATGATAATGCAAACTTAGCCGGCACTAAAGTTAAACAAGTTAACTTTATCCTAGATAATTATTGTCGTATGAATAAGTCTCACTTGAACAATAAAGGTCACATTTAAATAAACAAGGCAGCGAATCTCTACAAAACAATTTTATTGAATTTACTAACAATTTTAATGAATGACTTATTACAGTAATGTTGCTGAGTCTCTAGGTAATGCGAATGCTGTCAATTCTACTTATGGCGACATAAATCCGCTTTTACCTAAGATGAGTGGTTTCAAAATTGCGTCACTTAATATAACTAGTTTAGTAAAACACATTGAGGAACTTCAAATTTTTCTAGCCGATAATATGATTGATGTTTTGGCTATCAATGAGACAAGGCTTGATTCTGCGGTCAGCGATAATGAAGTGCACATACATGGCTATGAAATTGTTTGCCGCGATGGAAACTTAAATTGACGGTAGATGCGGTGGTGGTGTTCGTTTTTATATACGAAGTTGCATTAATTTTTCGGTACGATACGATTTGAAATTTGATGAGTTGGAAAATTTATACATTTCAATCAATAAACCTAGATCCAAGCCATTTCTCATAGTGACATGGTATAGGCCACCAAATTCGGTCGTGGAAAAGTTTAATCACCTAGAAACGCTACTAGGCAAACTTGATGCTGAAAATATTGAGTACTATCTAGTGGGTGACCTGAATTGTGATTTAAGCTCTACAGTCTTGGATCATAGTTCAAGGTTGCTCATTGATATTGCTGAAACATACAATCTTCAACAACTGATAACTGAACAAACTCGAATCACAAATTCATCGTCAACATTGATAGATCACATTTTTACAAACGCTCCTGATAGAGTGGTCTGCTCTGGTGTCTCTCACATTAGCATAAGTGATCACAGTCTTGTTTATGCCTTTAGAATGCGGACAAGAGGACATACTATAGTAAGCTATAGAAAGTTTAAAAACTTCGATTCTGCTCAGGGGTTATTCTAAGGATAATTTACAACTCCAGTAAATAAAAGAATTCTGCCACTTTGTTGAAGTATTAAGCCTTAAGGAGAAGATCTACTGTATCGACCTGCATTATCCCTGAGAATAACTAGCACGGCTAATTATTTTTTTTTGAATTTGGTGTGGTCTTCATCTTACTTATTCTCCAGTTACACTGTATGTGACTCTGTCACAGCAACTGTTAGTCACTTTTCGGTGTGGTGACGTAAGACCCAACGAATACGGTACACCTGTTGATGAGGTAGGTAAGAGGTAATATACCTTCAGGACATAGGTTCTTATTGGGTCAATGGTGGGGAAATTAATTAGGTCTTGAAAGAAGGACATTTGTACTAGTTATTATATAGGCTTTAGTGCACAATAATTCCATATTTCCTATAAACTGATGACATACTTCATAAACTATAAACGACCTTCGAATGAGTTTCGCTCAGTCTCAGGTCAAATACTTTGCCATTTAGCAGTCACAATTAATATTATTTTACTTCTGTTTCTTTATAAAAATACATAAAATGTTTCCCCTGCTGACAGAGCACTAAAGTGACAAAATCTATCAACGTATCAAACTGATAAGAGATAACGACGAATAAAATCATGTAAAATCATGTAAATATTGAACGAAACTGATTTGTCAAGAAGAACTTCTCAAAAAGTCTCTGCTACAATAGATGTCAAGAGTGGAATCTTCTACTATAATACTTCTTGTGAAAATTCAAAGGAAGAGCCTGATATAATCAACTTTCCTTGAAAGAAATTGCCCTTAGTATTCCACGAGAAAGGCGAGTTCATCACCTTTTTGTGACCGCCTTAAGAGATGTAACAGCGGTGAAGAAAGAAATTATTTATTGCATTTTGGAATTTCTAGATCAGAGATTTGGACATTTGGTGTTGATCAGAAGATATTGAAAGTAGTCAAACCCTTTATTGCTTTAAAGCCTGATGCTGATATCAAAGAATTCCACGAAACAATACTGTATGTTCAGATTTACCGTCAATAGAACTTTCTCTAAAATTTAACAGCATTGTAACATCACCAGAGCTGATACGTACTCTCCAAAACCTACGTTTAGCTCAGATGGGACAGTATTTGGCACGCAAATGAAACATTTACCCCAATATTGTCATAGCCCTTGCCAGAATACGGGCAGCAAAACCTCGCTCGTGCGATGATGAAAGGTTAATCAGTGCATGTAACCTTATAAAAACATCGCTGAGGAATTCTATTGATGTCGAAACACAAAATCTTTATCTATACGTTCACTTCAATATGCCAACTCTTGAGGAATTGGATCGAAGAATGTGTGTTGTAATATGGCTGCAACAAAGGGAACGCAAAAACGAAGAACTGACAAAGCACGCTATCAACAATGGGTCGAAGGTGTGTTTAAAGAAGCAGCTGAGAAGAAAGAACACACAAGACTGAGTCAAGAGACGACATAGTGGATCAACATGTAGAACAAAATAAGAAGGCCAAACTGTTTTGAACAAAGCTTGGCTTATGGATAAAAAACACTTATAACTTAACTTCTCTGATTTACACTTTTAAACTGCAGTACATGTTAGCTTTATACGTTAATGAATGTGACTTCTGGAATGTGATATATTTTGAATGTGCATGTGTTGAGTTGGAGACTAAATTATCAATATTATATCAGTCACAACTCCAGTGTTTTTCATTTGCAACTCCAGATCTTTTTTTCCAATTCCAGAAAGACCTAGCAAATCCAGTTTAGAATGACCCCTGATTCTGCTAAATTTCGCAATGATATTAGTCAGCAAAACTGGAACTTTATCCATCAATTTAAGAATCCTAACGATATGTGGCATGCTTGGAAAAACACATTCAATTTTGTTGTAGAAAAGCATGCTCCTCTACGCACAAAGCGTGTCAAGGCCTCTAAAGCGCCTTGGATTTTATCTCACTTGAAAGGTGAAATGCACAAAAGAGATATTCTTAAAATCAAGGCAATCCGGTCTAAAGATCCTTTGGATTGGCTTATTATTTTTAAGAAAATGCGAAATTCCGTAAATCAAAATATTGTCCGGGCGAAGGAAATCTATTTTAAACGCGCGTTTTTTGAAAATAAATGCAACTCGAAAAAGACCTGGAATATTATTAATGATCTCACATCTAAAAAGCTCGCATATTCACGAAGTTGATTTGAATGGTAATTTGATTAACGATTCCAATAAAATTGCTGATGCATTTAATTAACACTTTCTAACATTGGTCCGAAGCTTGCAGATAATGTAGATGTTAATCAGAACAATCGTTGTTATCTCGATTATTTACTTAATCAAAATAACAACATCCCTTTTCAATTAAAAGAAACTAATTTCTCTGCAGTTTTCGTCCTTTTGTCCAAGCTAAGTAGGTTAAAAGCTACTGGTCTGGACAAAATTTCGTCCCGACTACTTCGAGAGTGCCCTGATTTAATAGCGGAATCTCTTAGCTACATTTTTAATCGATCAATTGTCTCAGGAATATTCCCAGATGAGTGGAAACACGCAAAAGTTGTCCCAATACACAAACAAGGGAAACGTAATCGCCCTGACAATTATCGTCCGATTTCCATTGTCTCGGCAGTGGCTAAGGTTTTCGAAAGGATAATCTATGATCAGCTGTATTTATTTCTATCTGAAAATAATCTGTTAAGTTGTTAACTAATTGTCAGTCGGGATTTCGTGGTCTACATTCTACTGTTACTGCCCTTCTTGAGGCCACTAACGATTGGGCTTAGAATATCGATCATGGAAGCGTAAATGCTGTCCTGTTTCTTGACCTCAAGAAGGCGTTTGATACCGATACAATGGTGTTGCTGGCAATTGGTTCAGATCATATCTCAGTGAACGGAAACAAAAATGTTTCGTTAATGGTCATTTTTCGACAAATCGTTTACTCCATTGCGGAGTTCCCCAGGGAACTATTCTGGGGCCACTTTTATTCTTAATCTATATCAATTATCTCCTGAATTGCCTTTCTCACTCACTCACGTGCACGCATGTATGCAGACAGCACTCATTTGACTTACGCAAGTAACGATATTGATGACATTAATCATTACTTCAACGAAGATCTTGCTAAAGTCAGTGAGTGGTTAGTAGCTAATAGACTTACTTTAAACCAATCTAAAACAGAATTTATGCTAATTGACTCTCGTCAAAGGATTAGTACTTTCAACTCTAGTCCTTCACTGACATTAAATGACGTTCCATTTAAACAAGTCTCTCACACAAAGTCACTTGATGTACATATAGACGAGAACTTGACTTGGAATGTTCATATTGAGGAATTATGCAAAAAGGTCGCTTCTGGCATAGGTGCATTAAAGCGTATAAGGCCATTTGTCCCACCTTCCACAATGCAACTTATTTACAATTGCTTAGTTCAACCCTATTTCGATTACTGTTGCGTTGTTTGGGATAGTTGCGGCAGCACTCTTGGGAATAAACTGCAAAAACTCCAAAATGGAGCCGCTAGAGTACTTACTTCATCTAATTATGATACAAATGCTGAATATCTAATTGAAAAACTGAGCTGGAAAAACCTTGAATCTCAGCGAAAAATTGCCAAAGCTATAATGGTCTATAAATCTCTGAATGGTTTTGTACCAGACTACCTATCTGTAATGTTTGTTGATCGAAGTATAGCGTAACAAATTATACATTGAGAGACACCAGTAGAAAATTAGCTTTATCTCAACCACGCACAAATTACTTGAAAAATAATTTTAGCTATAGTGGTTCTGTGCTGCGGAACTCCCTTCCGGTTGAGTTGAGATAGTCTAACTCATTACGTAAATTCAAGTCAGACTGAAGGAACTTTATACATTAGTCAATAACTTTAAATTTTTATATTAATATATTAGCACGGCACTTATGGAAAACAGGTATTCTTGTATTAAAATCTATATATGTATATATAATTAGTATCTTAATTAACTTTTGTATTCTGTAATCTGTAACTATTGTATTCTATTATCATCTTTCATGTAAAATCCTGACAAGTCTACCGTGGGTAAATAAAGTTCACAACACAACACAACACAACACAACACAACACAACACAACACAACACAACACAATTAACACAACACATTTTGATTATTGTAATGTCGTGTGAGGAAATTGTGGTAAAACTTTATCTAACAAACTTCAAAAACTTCAAAACCGTGCAATGCGGGTGTTGACCTTTTCCAACTTTGACGCCGATGCCAATAGCTTATTCGAAAAGCTAGCGTGGGATGATCTAAACCAACAACGCCAATTTCAAAAAGCGTTGATGGTTTTCAAATCTTTAAATAACCTTGCACCCGAATAGGCCGTATTCAGTGCGTGTGGCACGAAAAGTCGCTTAGAAAATCAATTCCGTTGCCCGGGTTCGGGCACTACTTTGAAACAAGATAAATAATTAGGATAAATCATACAAAGTCCAAATCCGCTTGTAGGCACTTCTCAAAACCTGCAGTTTTCGAGTATTTCGTCTTCGAAAATTCAAGAAATCAACATCTTTCGCAATCGATCGCCGCCATTTTTCTCCAGGATACTTGGTGTAATTAATAAACACTATAAATGGCGATTTTCGCGGGCTCACACTCGTTCTTACATGACGTTTCCAGCTTAGCATTTGTAAACATGGCGTCTTCTGACTCATGTTTCAGCCGTTCCGCACGTTGTAACCAATAATTTATTGGCGTTGTAATGCCATTGTATGCAATAAAGTATTGGGTTGTAATGGGTCTACAATTAATCCAAACGTTAATCCTAATCCAAACCCTAATCCTAACCCTAACCTCTAACCCCTAACCCCACCTCCTAACCCCTAACCCCACCTTCTAACCCGTAAGAATGTTACAAGGTTGACGACACAAGGTTGTAACAATATTGTTATATCATGATTGTATCGGACTTGTTGGAACAACCTTGCAACAAGCCTGACAATGTCAACAAGTTTGAAACAAGCTGTTAACAACTTGTAACAACCTTGTTGACTTTGTTTCGGACAAGCAGTGCGAAGACAACTTGATGACGACTTGTTGACAGACTTGCTACAAGATGTGAGATTTTTGCGTGTGTACGAGTGCGGCAACTAAATCACAGAATGCCCACGTGTTACCATGCGTTTGTATAATTTGCAAATCAGAAAAGTCGTATTTCACTGAGTCGGTAAGTTTATTGATTTTTTTTACAATTATTGTTATTTTGTTTATATATTGATTGCATTGCGCATGCCTTTAGCCGTTCCCGTTATAACGGTTGTGTAATTTTCATGCATGGGTTTTTTATTATTTAGAAGTCAAAGAAGCGAAAGATGGTAAACTGAAAGAAGCTGCAACAAAGAAAGCTTGTGATTTTGATTCAAATTGCTGATAAGGACCTAGTAGCATTGGAAGTGACATGCCAAAAACATTGTTACGAAAAGTACACAATGTGTACTTTTCATAACAATGTTTCTGTCATGTGAAAGGTTTCCACAACTTCTTTTCCATAGACGAAAGGTACGAAACAAGACTGAGTGAAATTGTTTATGCAGAGTGCCTCGATCAGTCAAGCAAGTGTAGCAAAAGGTTTTATGGAAAAAATAGAAATCACACAACCGTTAACTATAACGGGAGCGGCTAAAGGAAATTCAATCAATATATAATTATAAAACACATATCAGCACCACTAATATATTAATACCACCAAGTGAAGTGCAAGAAACCAGATCATTGAAATCCACCTTATCACAACCCGCACACCCGATTACTTATATACACGAACTTACAGCTCAACAGCTGGCCTCTGTAGCTCAGATGGTTAGAGCGCTGCACCGGAATCGCAGGGCCGTAGGTTCAATTCCTACCAGAGGACCTTGTGCTGCATTTTTCGCAGTCGTTCACTTCTTGGTTTGCAGGTCTAAAATGTATATATAATCGCAATAATGTAACTCCTTATATACTTCGAGACTCCATGAACAAACTTGCTGCACCTTTACCCCGCACCGAATTTATTTTACCGTTACCCCGCATCGAATATGATGTTTCAACAATAGTCGAAATTCACTAAGAGATTTCGCTTGTCTTATATTGCTAGGTAAGCTGTTCCATAACACTGCACCACTATAGCTAAAGCTATTTGGTGCTTTTTTATGGAACAGCTTACCTAGCAATATAAGACTGAGTATAAGAAATATAAGAAAAAGTTGAATTAATTTGTTTCATGGACATTAGCACTTGCAGATTATTTTCAGGACAACATTTTTCACGAAGACAAAGGGCACTTTGCCGGACACTTTTTGTGTCTTCTGAAAACTTGGGGGGCCTAGCCTTGGCTCCCTTGCCCCCCGGTTCCTACGCCCCTGATTATATTATATACTTTTTGTATACATATAATTATTGAATCGTCAATTATTGACACGTGGTGGTTGCTCCAGAGTCCACTCTACCCAGTCTTTCGCGCGATCTATGTATAGTCGACATCTCGATCTTGTGTCCGTCTGTAAAGATGTCGTAATCCGGAGGGAATAATTAAAAGCTTCAGGAACGTTTGTTAAATGAGGGGAGCGGTCAAAACAAGATTTTGTATTGCGCACGCATCTCCATGTGCTCAAGATTTTTCAAGCTTTTAAATACGGATGCAACTATGCAAGTGATAGAAAATATTCGGGAAAATTTAGGTAAGTATGGCTCTATTTCTTTCTTCTTATATACATCAAGGCGATGATCTTTTTAGTGTTCGTTCAATCTAGAGGCAAACAATGTGCTTTTATGAGTTTATCGGCACTTTTAACTGCCCAAAATATACCACTGATCGATTGGTCAAAAACAACATTGAATAATGTCTTATTACAAGGAGACAAAATTTACTTGCAAGCTTTGGATAGTGGCTTTGTTGTCTTAGAACCTGGTGTCGAACTTATGTCTGTAGATAACTTACCTAAAGTTGTCAGTGTTTCATGTTGTACGAACATGTTTTCTTACGAGATATGTGAATCTGTGATCGACACACGTAATATGCCAGCTGTAGTGCATGCGAAAACAACTACAACACATGTGAATCCTTTTGATGCACAAAATACGACACTATAAAGCCCATTGAGGCAAAAAATATCGATCTGCCTGTTGTGGTAGAGCCCATTAATTGAGGCACAAAACAAAAGTGATCTGCCCATTGTGGTAGAGCCCATTGAGGCAAAAACTATTGATCTACCCATTGTGGTAGAGCCCGTTGAGGCAAAAACTATTGATCTGCCCATTGTGGTAGAGCCCGTTGAGGCAAAAACTATTTATCTGGCCATTGTGGTAGAGCCCGTTGAGGCAAAAACTATTGATCTGCCCATTGTGGTAGAGCCCGTTGAGGCAAAAACTATTGATCTGCCCGGCCATTGTGGTAGAGCCCGTTGAGGCAAAAACTATTGATCAGCCCATTGAGGCAAAAAATATTGATCTGTCCATTGTGGTAGAGCCCATTGAGGCACAAAATAACATTCGACTACCCATAAATTATGGAAAAGAGCTTCAAGGTCTTGTTATAACCAACCAAAAAATTGCGTCGCATTACTATGACATTCACACAGCACTTTTGAATGTGTTTTCAAATTATAGTTTTGCTATTTTAATATTAGAAGGCTATATGATGGCATTGATAAAGCAAACAGATTTTTTCTATTTATTTGACTCCCATGCCAGAGACTCTAGTGGCATGCCTGATCCTAATGGCACTGCTGTTGTCATGAAATTTGCTAATATTCTAGGGTTAGAACAATATCTGTATTCAATGACATTGCATACCAATTCATTTGAAATTGTACCTGTGCAATTAAATATTAAACATGTACGTAAAGCTTCAGAGCAAAAAAGTAAGTGTGTAAAAGATCGAGAGTATCTTCAGAAAAAGAGGCTTTTGGTAGAAACTGAAGGCGATAAACAAGCTAGACTTAAGAAAGCTAGTGAGTATAAGAAAAGAAAGCAGTCAGAGGAAACTGACAGCTAGTCAGCAACAAATAAGACTTCAAAAATTAAGTGAGTCTATTAAACAGAAACGCTCAGAGGAAACTGACAGTGAACGACAAATTAGACTTAAAAAAGATAGTGAGTCTAAAAAAAGAAAGCGGTCAGAGGAAACTGACACCAACAGACAAATGAGGCTTGAGAAAGAAAGACTTTATAAAAAACAAAAGCGGGCAAGAAAAGTGTCACAACTTCAACATGAAATAAATCAACAGGATTATTTAAATATGTTTGACAACACCAATAATGGTGGTATTGTAGAGCAATGTTGGGCTAAGGCTAACATTAATAAGTTTAATAAGTCTGTGCAATACAATGTCAGTCAGTGTACAGAATGTCAGGAGGCATGGCCTTTGAAGTCTAAACCAAGGACACCTTACATGTGTTCCCGATGCTCCAGAGATAAAAAATCTCCTAAAAAGTTCTCTTGTGAAAATTCAATGATACCTTCATCTGTTCCACATGAATTGCAGAATTTAACTCAGATTGAGGATTAATTGCTCGTGCTTTGCCTATCATGAGAGTTTATATTAAACCTGGCGGTCAACGAGGTTATTCGGGGCATTGTATTAACCTGCCACAAAATGTCAAAAAACTCGCATTATCTTTGCCAAGATATCCTAAAGACTTGGCTGTGATTATTGTCAAGGCTAAAGGAAGAGAAAACACATTCAGAGATGTGACAGTGCGAAAGCAAAAAGTGCATGATGCTTTAGTTTGGCTTATCAATAATAATCCTCATTATTCTGAGTTATTAATTAATCAAGATGCATTAAATTCATTACCTGAAAATGGTGTACCACCAGGTCTTATGACTGTTGAGACTGATGATGATATAGTCTCAGATGACAATGGTTCTCCTGATGTAGGTCCCCCGACTGATAATCCATCAGAGGATATTGTTTATAATGAATCTACTGAAATGAGCAGCTTTTTACCTGTTGGCGAACAACAACAACAGGAAATTGAAGCTGTTAGAAATCAGCTGTCTGAAAATGAGCCAATACCAAGGCCCTCAGTTGAAAATGAACCATTAAATGAATATCAAATTTCACATCTGGCCACAATGGCTTTCCCAACATTATTTCCAGATGGGAAAGGTGATCCTACTAATCAAGGACTTCTGAGAGATGTCCCTCTTCAGGAACGAATAAAGCATCTTCTAAAATTTGCTGAAATTATTGATGGTAAATGGGTATACCGTTTTGCTAATCACCCCAGATTTTCATATTGGGCATTTAATATGATTCAAAGAAAACGAATTTTACAACAAAGTGGAATATTCCTCAAACAGAACCCAGGTGAAGCTCATCTCACAATTGATGAACTGCGTGAATGGCTGCCAGTAACAACGCTAATATATTTATGTCTAAAGTGTCAAGATATGTTGGCAATATTGCAGGTACTAATGCTTACTGGAATAGAGTAAGAAAGGAACTCAAAGCTATCATAACTAGTGTTGGAGCACCAACATTATTTTTCACTTTCTCCTCTGCAGATATGCATTGGCCTGAGTTACATGCTTTATTTAATGCTGATACCGACAATGAGTTAGGCAACTCTACCAGTGAGGTAAGACGACAAAATGTGATCAACAATCCCCATCTTGTAGATTGGTTTTTCACACAAAGATTAGAAAGCTTTGTAAACCACTGGCTTTATGATACACTCGGTGCAAAATGGCACTGGTTTCGATATGAATATCAAGGTAGAGGTAGTATCCATTGTCTTGGCACTGCTAAACTAAATAATGACCCAGGTTTGTGTCAACTTACTCAGACTGCCTTGAAAGGTTTCTTAGCTCAAAAATTTAAAGATGAAAATGATTGTTCTGACACAACTGAACTAGACCAGGATATTGAAGCTGGTCAGAAAGCAGCTGACACAGTGTGTCAGTATGTTGATTGGTTATTGTCAACTGTCAATCCTAATCCACCAGATGAGGATATGTGGATAAGACCTGAGGTTCATCCATGTCAAAGAAGCTATGACATTCCTGAGCATGAAAAACAAACAGATTATGTAGATCTATTAAACATGGTTCAACGACACACTCGTTGTAGTACAAATTATTGTCTTAGAAAGAAGTCAAATGAAACAGAGTTGAAATGTAGATTTCACTTCCCTTTTGATATTTGTCCTAAGACAAAATTAGAATTTGAAAAAATTCACACTTCAGGTGATAATGAGCATTATCGGGCTAAAATTGTGACTAAACGAAACGACTCAAGGTTAAATAACCAACAACAACTTCAGCTCCAAGGATGGAGAGCTAACTGTGATATTCAAGTTGTTATTGATCACTATGCTTGTGTTGAATATCTCACAAAATATGCAGCTAAAGGTGAGCCAAGATCACCTATATTGAAACAGGCATTCAATTCTATTGTGCAAAATGTTGACAGTAATACTGACCCTCGCAGAGTTATTAAGAAGGTAGTTATGAAATCTCTTGGTGAAAGAGATTATGCAGCTCAAGAGACAATGCATCATTTGTTGTCTTTAAAACTCCATAGCTCATCCTTTAAAGTGATGCCAGTTAGTCTAAATGGTTCACGTAGAGTGCGTGATACTGCAAGTATTGAAGAGGGTGAATCATGCACCGATTATTCACTTCATGATGTGTATGCTAATCGTGAACAGTATGACAGTTCGCAAGATATAATAAATATGAACTTTGTTCAATTTGCTACAACATACAAAGTTGTTAACAATGAACTAACAAAATTGCCAGAGAATGTTATACCACGAATATTTCCAACATATTCTCCTAATCCCAAAGGTCCAAATTTTGGCCTATATTGTAAATATCAACTTTTGAGGTATAAACCGTGGAGAACAACCCAAAATAATGCATGGGCCAGGGTGACCAAGATCCAACTGGTGAGGTTCTGATCAATTGTTGGCATGAATTTTTACAAACGCCTTATGGCCAGTCTAATGTCCCAGACTGGTTTGATAAATTACAAGCTGTCATTCAAAGTCAAGAAGCAGAAGAACCTTCTGAAGAACAGGAGACAACTCGAGAAGAGTGGATGATATTATCAGACCTCAACACTCCTTTTGACAACTCTGAACAAACACCAGAGTCCACATATGACTGGCATCTTGACAGAGCCAATTATTCAGAACAACAAATCCACGAAATGCCAACATGGATAAAAACAAACAAAGACGAATACACTATTGATGAGCAATATGATGTTGTTGATATCAACAGTTTTAGTGAAATGCAAAAACTTGCTTATAATATTGTGAAGTCTCATTTTGATGATACATCATCCGAGAAAGAGCCATTATGTCTCATTATAAATGGTGTTGCAGGAACTGGTAAAAGTTACCTTATTAATGCTATTAGAAATCTTTTGCAAAGTAAATGTGCTGTTGCTGCTACCACAGGTAAAGCAGCTTTTAACATTAGAGGTGTAACTGTGCATTCTCTATTAAAGTTACCTATAGGATCAAGAGGTAATAAAGACCTAACAGGACAAAGCTTGTGTAGGTTACAAGAGAGTGTTGATAACATTGGATACATCATTATTGATGAATACTCCATGCTTGGCCAAGTTACTTTTGGTTGGATAGACAAACGTTGCAAACAAGCAACTGGTTCTAATGACAAAGTATTTGGAGGAAAATCATTGATTTTAACTGGTGATCCAGGTCAATTGCCACCAGTAGCAGATAAGCCTCTTTATCATGCTAGACCATCAAATCCTGTTGGTGAACAAGGTATCAAGCATATCATATGTTTGACAAAGTTGTTAAACTCACTGTCAATCAACGTGTGCAAGGTATGACATCTGAGCAAGTACAGTTCAGAGATTTGTTATTACGACTTCGCAAAGGGGACTCAACAGTTGATGACTGGAAGTTACTTCTGACACGTCAACCATCAAATGTCACTAATTTATGTGACTTTGAAGATTCTACTAGACTCTTTTATAGTAATGAACAAGTTGGTAATTACAACCATGAGCAGCTAACAAAACTTGAGCATCCAATTGCTCATATTAATGCTCGCCATTCATCAGCATTGGCCAAAAAGATATCCTCAGATGATATGTCTGGGTTAGAACCTGTTGTGTTTCTAGCAAAAGGTGCTAGGGTCATGTTAACCATGAATTTGTGGTCAAGTGTTGGCCTCTGCAATGGGGCTACTGGAACAGTTGTTGATATTATCTATCAGAACAACCATCAACCACCTGACTTACCTATTGCGGTAATAGTAGAATTTGAAAACTATAGAGGACCTGTTTTTAATGAAAACCAACCATTGTGTATCACTGTCACATCACAGACAGAAATAGGTTTCCATGAGAGGCAACAGTTATACCTCTTAGGCTTGCTTGGGCTCTAACAATACACAAGAGCCAAGGAATTACACTTCCAAAAGCATGGATAGATATTGGCAAATCTGAAAGAACTGCTGGAGTTTCTTATATTGCTATTAGCAGAGTAAAATCACTTGCATCTTGTGTCATTGAACCAATGACGTATGAACGATTAACAAGCTTGAAATCATCCGCTAACTTACAATATAGGCTTGAAGAAGAAAACAGGCTAGATCAGTTAGCACAGGCTACTAGCAGTGCATTTAGAACGGCAAACTATTGAGTTTGAATAAGAGAGGGATTTCATATATGGATCCCAGTTATAGTTTGGTATGTACTTTGACTATATACCCTTTTAAATAATTTAATTTATTATATAATAACTAATTTACTCCTTGTTATCACTGTATGTATGAAAATATTATGATTTGCAAGACAGAAGAAGGGTAAGTTTTTTGTTTGTTTAACCCCTCCCCCTGCCTACTTTTATTTTCCACATAAATATCTCATGCTACCAATTATTTTTTTCTATAGTTTTGCAATTCTGACGGATGTGAATGGTGCCATGTTAACTGCTGGATGAAACCGACCAAGTGGTTGTTATAGTCAAAATATAATATGGATATATTACTGTTCATCTCATGAAAATGGATAAGAGCTTCTGGATTAACAGAAATGTATTTCTATTAAAACAAGAATGCTGATTTACAAGATTGGATATATTACAATACATCTAATGCAATGGGATATGGAATCTGCCCTGTATTATTATTAAATTACTGTACTTGATTCCAATCTACCATATGGATGTCAGGGACATTGTATGTCTACTATGTCGAGATATTACATACCTTTATATGTACAGTAACCTAACAAGTTATTGGACAATATGATGGCCAACAATGGACACTACCTGTACATGCTAAATAAATACGAAACATCTGCATATTGGACAAAACACAATTAATGGCACTGTCTTGTTTACCAGTTGGAAAATACAGTAGACTATTATTACTTGGAAAGAATATGAAAACTTGCAACAAACTAATCATATCACGTTAAAAGACATTATGTTTGTTCTTCCTAATTGTGTTCTTCTAGACGTTTTGACAAGTTAAGACGGTTTAAAACATTGGTACCAACAATCACATGTGTAAATCCGAAGTACAGTTTACAGTATATAATAATTATTGCATTATTAAACAAAATAAATTTATACATACAGTGTATTTACAGTACAGTATAAGGCAATTTAAATAAATGAAGTTCTTTGGTATAATCTGAAATCAAGACTTTGGGTTGTAAGGCAGCACTTCCCTTGCGATAGTAACTTCTAGTTTAAAATAATTGACGATTCACCCGATTTTCGCACATTCTGAAGCAATCTAAACGGAAAATCAGTGCTAGTGTTATATATAAGGTCAGATATTTTTCCCTTTTGGCGTATTACACAAAGTCAAAGGACAAAGGCGAGATAAATATAAGCCTGGTATTCAGATTATGGTAGATATCGATCATTAAATACAAGTGTAGATCAAGTGTTGACCACAGGATATATTTTACCGCTACACAATTTTTACACACGCATCTCCGCTATATGTTTCATAAACCTACACCTGCATGTACTTATATTTTTTCGGTTCACAATTATACAAATGACTAGTCATTGTTTCTTTATTATTTTTTATCCTTATCCATTAAATATAACATAACTTTTATAGTCATACACTTTACAAACAACACGGGGCCACCGGGCCAGTACATGCATGCATGATCATATTTCACACTACTGCTATACTAGTACTGTTTTATTCTCTAACAACTAGAGACAGCATGTTGCTGCATAAAATTATTGCTGGGACACCAATATAATTCTCATTACTTATATCTATACTTAAAAAACTTGTGGCTAATATAGATAAATAGGTAATATAAACTTCCTTGGTATTTACTTCCTGCTGAAACAAGCTGAAACAGGATATCATGGTTATACTGCTAGTGCCAAGGTTACCTATATATAAGCTAACGTCATCAATGTGAAGACTTGTACTCAGAGATTGAGGTTGACCTGTGATTATATATCCTCCTTTTGTAAGGTAAAGTTTCATTTTATTTATATAGAATTATATGCACATATTCATATTAGACTATGTAATTCATTTATAATTTGATTTATTTAAAAATCTTAATTATTTATTGTCCGCCTATTCTACCCCCTTCGTCGGGAAGTTATAGAAGCGACGAAGGGCCTTTGCTCGAAACGTCGAAGTTTTACTCGTATTTTCCATGAGGTATTATTGTGTACTTTTTACATACATAGAGAATAATACATGGGTGCGCGAAAATACCAGATCGGCATGGTCAGAAATCACGGACGCGATTGCTCTACTTCCTTCACTAATTTGAATATCGTCGACGCACTCCTGTATAGCTTTTGCAGAATTGCAGTAAACAGTAAATTATATTACGCGATGCTGTAAATTGCAAAATAGTCGGAGAATAAGTTAGGACGTTTGCAATTTGTCTCAATTGCGGTTTGCAGAACAAAGTCTGTAGAAATATTTAGTGTAACATTTGCATGGTTTAAGTTATTGCTTATTCTGCGTTAGTCTGCGTAGCAGTCGCTTTATTTTATTGTAGGTTTTGAGGATTTTTGAATAAATGGCCAACAGCGACTAGTACGCAGGCTAATTCTGCGTTTAAGTTATTGGCGCCCAACGTAGTGACAGCAGTGCGGTATTCTTATATACAGTTAACTGAGACAAATGTCGTAAAAACTAATCTCTGCATGTCAGTGTACACTAATATTCAGGCATGAAAATGTAACATAGGCAGTAACTGAAATCAGGCCAACTACATTAATTAAATACTTTGACAGGCTTTGCTTTGCTGCCAGCGTTTGAGGCAAATAGAGTTTGTAAAAATAGAGTTTCTTATATAGAAACAACACATCGACTGCAAAGACATGAAGATTCGCATTTTCCACACGCTACTTCTTGCATTATTGGCCTCTGCAACAGTCTTTGGTTGTCCACGGAGAACAGGCGGTGGCCCTAGCATTGTAAGTATATGGTTCGGGCGCAACTTTCGCAGGAATAAGATTTCTGCAAAGGCTTTTGTTCTGAAAATTCAATTTTCCGAAAAAATTTCGATCTATTTAGTTTAAGGGACCGGTCATTATTTGTTGTGCATGTGGGGAGTTGTTACCGAAGAGAAAAGGGTTGGGTAAACAAAATTTTGAGTGAGTAAAAGGTTGGGTAAATGAAAAAGAAAACAACTCAAGGCCGGGTTGGGTATTAAAAATTCATTGTTATTTCCAAAGGCAAGGTATGGCTGACTCAAATATTAAAGACTTATAAATAGCAATGTGAACATGCAGTCATATGTCAATATACAATATGTAAATTAATGGTAGAATCCGACCTCCTCCACAGGCCATACAGCCCGTAATGAGTATGCCTGTTCGCAGGTTGAAATTTGGGACGAAGGTTTGTGTAGCTGTATTGCTGTAAGGCCACTAAGGCCTGCTGAATAACGCGGTCGATTACTTGGCTTACCGTGACAAATTTGGCTAACGTTTATTTACACCCAATTCACAACTTTAGATAACTCACATGCCTAATTATCATTGTTCTAGTATATACAGAAGCATGAGTGAATAACTCTTATACATAACTCTAATGCTTACTATAGTTACTTCTGTTCAATTCTATGCTTGTGTAAACTAGAACATCAGTAACTTGGCATGTGAGTCATCTAAATTCATAGAAATAAACGTTAGCCAAATTTGTCCATTATCACATTATACTCCTAAACGCTGGTAAAAGAGTCATTGAGTCTTATCTTTTCATTCCGAGGGGGGAGGGGAGACTGAATGCCCTTGCAGTTGCCAGGGCCGTAGCTAGACCACTAATTGGGGGGGGGGGATGCATATTCATATATTCGTGTTGTGCCCGACGAATTTCTTTTGAAAGCGATTGTTTAACGGTATGTGAACATGAACATATGAATATATAAATATATGAATATACCCCCCCCCCCCCTCATTATCGCGTCTAGCTACGGCCTACGGCCCTGGCAGTTGCCCAGTAATCCCCAGAAATATACCGGACATCAATCTGAACCAAGGGGTTGTATTCCCCTTCGACAGTTCTTATGATTCAACCAATTATATGCCATTTATACCAAATATACCATTGGGAACACTTCAACCCCAATTATAACTGTAGTGTAATCAAGAAGAAGCTCATAGATTATTTCAAATAATTAAACTTTAGGCTACAATTAGAAACAAGATTGCCAGTAAAGCTGAGAGTTATGTTGGTTCGACTCGCTGGTGTTATGCATGTTCATCAGGCCACGGTGCAAACACTAACAAATGCAACTATTTTGTTTATGACGTTGGACGTGAAGCTGGAGCAAAAATGCCAGTGCGTACATTTTCCTTGTCAGGTGGACCTGTGGGCGCCGGTGTAGGCGGCTGGGGAACAGCGTCTTCGCTAAACTATTGGACTCGTGTGTCATCTCCACAACGCGGTGACATCGTTTCTGCTCATCAGAATAATGTTTATCACGTGGGTATTTACGTTGCCTATCGAACAACAGTGTCAGCCAATAACGTGGATGTTGGAAGGAAGAACTGGCCGTACAGCGGAGGTTACTTGGGCATTGTATACTGGCGCTACACTGGCTAAACATTTCCTATCGCAAATATATGTGTAACTGAAATAACATACCAAATAGATGGACCTTAAGAATTTCGAAAAATAGAAACTTTAAGATGCACGTGTGTATTATTTTCATAATTGAGATCAATTGTTCAAATAATGAGTAATGAAAATTTAAATACTGATTTAAAAATAATACAATTATAATCTTTTTTTATAAACAGCAACGAAATGTGTTAATTGTGTGTTAATATATATATATATATATATATATATATATATATATATATATATATATATATATATATATATATATATATATATATATATATATATATTTGTGATGTTACTCTGAGTCTAAATCCACACCGGGCGAGCTTGAAAAATATGCCCGGCCACGGTGGGAAACGAACCTACGACCTTTGGAATACTAGCCCAATGCTCTGGCAACTAAGCTACGCGGTCAGGACGGTTCGAGTAAGTGTATTTCGGAACAGAATCCAGTTCCTTCGATACCAATGTAATCTACTAATATGATTTTTTCTGTGTTGGTGTTGTGTACTCAGGTGAATAATATGATGTTTGTGATGTTACTCTGAATGTAAATCCACACCGGGTGAGCTTGAAAAATATGCCCGGCCACGGTGGGAATCGAACCTTTGGAATAGGCCCAATGCTCTGCCAACTGAGCTACCGACGCGGTCAGGACAGTTCGAGTAAGTGTATTTCGGAACAGAATCCAATTCCTTCGATACCAATGTAATCTAGTGATATTATAATTTTATTTCTAACTACACTTTACATCCAACACTTTTCTAAACGTTTGATAACTACATAAATATACGAAAAGGAAAATTACGATTTTTTTTACCAACTATCATAATAAACAGCGCTTTAAACACTACAGCAATAATACAGCAACTTACCAGTAATGTTTACCGTCTAATATATTCGCTTCGGCTCTCCCATGCACAGTTTCCACTGTGGATTTAAAATATTACTTATAATATGAACAAAGAAGTAACCGTCTAAAGGCCCACACAGACCGGACGCGATTTGGGAACGCGACGCGAATTTTCAATTTTCAATGACATTTAACTTCAATATTTTTCTATGTTTTTCAAATATTCGGAACCACTTAAGCAAGTTTAGCTATTTGGTCTGCATATCTTGTAAAATTTTTATCCGTTGACGGTTTCATTTGTTTAAAAACTGAAAATTCGCGTCGCGTTGTCGAATCGCGTCCGGTCTGTATATGGGCCTTAAGGCCGTCTCTAAAGTAAAGGCCCACACAGACGGGACGCGATTCGGCAACGCGACGCGAATTTTCAGTTTTCAAAAGCAAATAAAACCGCGCGGTCTATACACTGTAAAAACTGGTAGGTTAAAATAACCTATTTGTAAAGGTTGTCACTTATATAAATAGGTTGTTTTAACCAATTGAATAGGTTATAACCAAAATAAATAGGTTAAAATAACCAATTATTTTTTGGTTGATCTCGAACATTTCGGTACAACTAATATAAATAGGTTAATTTAACCAATTGACCAAAGTAAATAGGTTAAAATAACCAATTATTTTTTGGTTAATTTTGAACAATACAACTAATATAAAAACAAGTGAAAGAAACTCTAAAGATCGATAACATTTTTATATTTATCAATGGAGTTTCATTTGTTTTAATTGTATTTTGTAAAATACTCAGTAGTTCTAAAAATTATTGTAGTTTAATAGGTTGTTATCTTGGGTGTTTAGCCGATACTGATAACAATAGCCAGGTTGTTTTAAATATTTTTATAATACTCATTCATAATACATAAACTTTGTACGTGGCAAATAATGTCAACTATTAATGAGTTAAATTATAAGCCAATAATAATTGCTCAAAAGACAAAACAGTTATAGGCAATTATAGGCAATATTAGTTCAGTACGTCATAATCTTTGTTAATAAAATTAGAAAATGCATCTTATTTTTTACATAGTTATACTGTTATAGTATACTATATACAACACTGTACAGATCTACCATTGAATTGTTTATCACAGTCATTTCAACATATAGTATATGCATTCATGCAGGAACCACACCACCATAAATCATCTTTTAATCTCCACGACTCCACATATTGGGGGGGGGGGGGTAGGCTGGCTATTTATGGGAATTAATAGTGAAAAGAGGTGGGGTTTTAGCAATTGACATGAATATACAGTTACCTAAAAAAATACTACTTTATATAGTTGGTCTGTCATAAAGTCATAAACTAAGTTTATAGTGATCTAATATATTTTCAGCAAAATGTCCTGGGGAGGGCATGTAGGGAGGTCTAGTCTCCAGATTGTTATCTTGGGTGTTTAGCCGATACTGATAACAATAGCCAGGTTGTTTTAAATATTTTTATAAATATACTCATTCATAATACATAAACTTTGTACGTGGCAAATAATGTCAACCATTAATGAGTTAAATTATAAGCCAATAATAATTGCTCAAAAGACAAAACAGTTATAGGCAATTATAGGCAATATTAATTCAGTACGTCATAATCTTAGTTAATAAAATTAGAAAATGCATCTTATTTTTTACATATTTATACTGATAGTATACTATATACAACACTGTACAGATCTAACATTGAATTGTTTATCACAGTCATTTCAACATATATAGTATGCATTCATGCAGGAACCACACCACCATAAATCATCTTTTAATCTCCACGACTCCACATGTTTGGGGGGGGGGGGGGTAGGCTGGCTATTTATGGGAATGAATAGTGAAAAGAGGTGGGGTCATCACGATAATTTGCATTCATGAGCAGTTTGAGCTCGGTCTGAGTTTAGTCAGAGCTACAGTATACCGTAAATCTCCGACTATAAGCCCCTCCGAATATAAGCCCCCATGTATAAGCCCAGGTGTGCCACATGTACTAACGCTCACCTCAATCCAAATGTAAGCCCCCCCCCCCGTATCTAAAAGTATATAAGCTCAGGGCTTATAGTTGGAGGTTTACAGTAGAGTGTATCGAAATAGGAGAATAATAATATATTATGAGAATAAGCCTGTTACACTTCTTTGAAGCATTAAGATGCTGATTAGTTGACTATTTGACTTTGTGAGACTGTGGTTACATGTATAGTATATTTAAAGATGAAACAAACACTCAAAATGAAGCCATTTAAACAGTTGGTTTTTTAGCCCTGGCTGGAATTATTTGTGATTACATGCTGCCGGGCTGAAATTTCAGCCTGGGCAGCTCAAACGTGGCTGAATAATCATGTAATAACCACTTGCTACATATGTTTTAATAGGATTTTATCCCTGGGCCAGGCTGAAACTTAGCCCTGGTAAACTCTCCATGTAATCAGCCCCATAGGGGCCACGTCCATATTTATGTTGCCACCAATAACGTCAAATCGGAAGTCAAAATACGACTGAATATCGATCAACATTATCTGGAGTGGGTGGGTGCCATGGATGAAGTGATAACATTGATTCAATGTTATTTGTGGCAACATGAATATTGTGACTTGGCCCGTAAGAGCTGTTAA
>CACRXK020004049.1:0-27947 GCA_902702795.2 Paramuricea clavata
CATCAGCAACAGTCCGTACGCCATCCAAGTCATCAATTGCCTGGTCCAGTCGTTGCTGGAAAATCTCTCCTGCAGGGGAGATCCCGAAAGGCATCCGTTGCCATTTAAATCGTCCAAATGGAGTGTTGAACGTCGTTAAAAGAGACGACTCTTCGTCTAATTCTACTTGCCAATATCCGTTGCTACAGTCGACTTTGGTAAAGACTTTTGCATTGGACAGTTCTGGAAGTACGTCGTCAATTGTCGGTATTGGATGGTGGCATCGTTTCAGCGCTTTATTGAGTGGTCTGGGATCGAGGCATAATCTAATTTTGCCATTGGGTTTTGGTGCAACAACAATTGCGCTGACGCAGTCTGTTGGATAGTCTACTCGTTCTATGACCTCAAGCTTGACAAGTTCGTCCAAATGTTCTCGCAACGGTTGCTTCAGCGACTCTGGGATTTTTCTTGGTGGGAGTTGGACAGGCGACATTTCAGGATCAACTTCAAGATGCAGTGCTGGACCTAAGGTGCCAAGACCTTCAAAAACATCTTGGTATGTGTCTTTGACGTTTTGCATTGTCAGTCCCATTTGATCAGGCCGAGTCAGGTCTTCATTAATTTGATCGACATGAATTGGGCTCCCAATTTGAATCAAATTCATTTGTTGCACGGTGCGGCAGCCAAGAAGGTTACTTTTTGCATTCTGGTCATCAACAACAGTGAATGGTACTTTGAACTTTTGCTTTGTAATTGGGTCTTGTACTTGTATTTTGCACTTTCCAAGGGGTGTGAGAGATGAGTTGTTGTACATCTTTAGAACATGTGCCGTAGGTTTGATGCGCCGTTCGTATTTAGTGCCTTTTAATTCACTCTTTTTTAGGACATTGCAGGTTGCCCCTGTATCGATTTGAAATTTGGTTGTGTTCCCCCCTTTTATTTTCATGGTAGCAAAAATCCGTGATTTGTAAATGTTCGGTTGGTGTATTGTATTGATGGTATCATTCTCGGTGGGGTCTAGTTCGACAGTCATAAGCGAGTCGCCTGAATCACTTGAGTCGTTTTCAGTTACTGCGTGAAGTGGCTTTTGGCGGGAATATCTTCCTTTCTGCATACAAACTTTGGCGAAGTGATTTTCGCGACCACAATTCCGGCAGCGGCTTCCAAATGCAGGACATAATTCCTTTTTTCGTTGGTGCACTGTTCCACAATATTTGCATTTAATTTTGTTGTCACGCCCCCCGTCACGCCTATCAAGTCCGATACGCCTGTCATCGCGTCTTCCGGTTCCTGTGCTTCCGGTTCCTGTGCTTCCGGTTTCGGTTTTGTTGTTTACAATGGCGTTGATTTCGCCCTCATTTGCTTCGCTGTTTGCCTGGATTTTCTTGACTTGTTTCTTCGTGGTCTCGCTACTGCGACAGATGTCGATGGCTTTTGTCAAGGTGAGTTTTCGATCTTGCAATAACTTTTTTTGAGTTGCATTATCGTTGATTCCTATGACCAGGCGATCGCGTATCAAAGAATCTCGTAAACAATTACAGAAATTACAAGATTGTGCCAATGTTCGCAGTGCTGTTACGTATTGGTCGACTGTTTCGTTTTCATTCTTTTGTCTGCTGTTGAAAACGAATCTCTCATAGGTTTCGTTTGTTTCACCTAAGCATAACTCTTTAAATTTGGTTACAACAATGTCAAATTTCGTGCGGTCTTCTTCCGAGGCAAAATCTACGCCCTCAAAAATTTCCATTGCGTCCTCGCCGATGCACGAAAGGAACGTTGCTGTTTTGAATTCATCTTCAAATCGGTTAAGTCTTGCCACTATAGCATAGTTATCCCAAGATCGCTTGAATTTCTTCCAGTTTGAGGCAAGGTTTCCTTCAGTTTTTAATGGCTTAGGCATGGCCAAGCCCGCTGGCAATAATGGTTGACATGCCGAGGCTGTGTTCGGCGTGTTTTCTGCTTCGCTACCGTTCGCTTCTTCTATCATTTTCAATAATGTGAGCTGGCTTCTTTTAAACTCCTGACACCATGTTATTTGCTTCTCACTTTCATTAACTTTTGATAGTTTTATTTCTTATAGTATAATTCGCATAATATAAACTCCTAACATGTATATACTCTATCTCTAAAATCCCGTGTCCTACAACTATTTTCGCGCCCTTTTCGTTCGTTCCCAGTTTTCCCTGTCCGAGCAAATATAACTAAAATATTAATGTCAACAGTAAATGTCCAACATATTTAAATTTTATTATAATATTTGTATTTATAGTATGTATAGTACAGTTCATACTGCAGAACTTCTTCTTTATCGTATAGATAATAATAGATTTATAGAAACAATTGTGACAAAAGTAGCGGGCAAATACAAAATATTGAAAAACTAGCACGTATAAGTATAAACTACACGCGATTATTATTGCGCCTTTGGCTTTGAACAATTATTCGCCAAGGCGGCGAGGCCGTGATTATCGGGGAATTTGTAGTCTCCCTCGCAGCCGCCAGTTGTGTCAAATTTGACCAATCAACTTGACAACTTGTAGGGTATGTTATTCACTTGCGCAAAAATACTAATAGTATTAATGACGGTATTGTTCATCTTTGCATAATAGTTTACACCGGTTTAGCGCCTGCCTAAATAGGCTGTGTTTACAATGTATTTTGTCTGTGTCAGTTTTAGCTTTTCATAAATGTTTCAGCCATACTGAACACGAAAACTCTCATAGTCATCATACTTTATAAAATACGATTGTATGATACAAGCATTATTAATTGGTAGTACTGATTACTTTATGATAATCTACTATATAGTATTACTTTATGTATATATTTATGTCTATATTATTGTCTATATATATGGCTCTTTTGCGTACGTTATGCGGCTGAGCATTAATATTTATACTACGATTACGATTCCCGCCTGGTTCATCACCATACATTTGCGTGTTTATTATTTAGTAATTGAAGGCTGATAATGTCCGTCTGTCTTCTAATATCTTATTTTTATTATTTCAAGACAAAAAGAAAATTCTCGAGTAAATTAAATGAACAAATGCAGGATACATGCTGGTGCTAAGTGAGACGTGCTATCCACGCAAACTCTTGCTACTAAACATTATTTTACTTTACTTTTACTTTACTAATTCTATATTGTAAAAATATACGCAAAATTAAAAAGAAAACAGAACAAACAATATATGGAAACATTGCGAATTGCACATGATGTAAAATTAGGTAAAAATCGCCGGGATAAGGTTGTTTTGAATTATAAAATACGGACGTAAGAAAGAAAACAGCAGGAGTTATACAAAATAATGCATTCTTGTGCTGCTTTGAAATCATAAAGTGAAAAATTATGCAAAGGCTTTATTGACTCGCATTTTGTCCCTATACGCTTGTCTTGCCTATTTCCAAGCTGTCGCTTTGACAAGACATAAGATTGTTGTTTAAGGATCTTACAAGGCCGATCCTTAAATTACTGGTAAGTGTAAACATTTCTTTTTTGTTCATATCCCGTTCAAACGAAAATCAAAAATGAATTCACGGGTTATAATATCTCGAGCAAACAGGAATTTGTGTGAAATGACAATACCAGGGCGAAGGGAGAGAGGGCGTAGAAACGGCCATACATCGAGCAGACCCATCCGTGATGCGGGCTTCGCGGAGGGGTAAGACGTTCTAATTGTAAACAAATATGGCTACGCGTATATGACCCATCAGAAGGTATGCTGAAACTATTGCTTTATAAAATATTACTTGTGTAAAATTTATATGTATTTATTACTTTCAGCTATTATAAGAAACTTAAAGATAAGATTTAAGTAACAAAAAACTTTATTTCAAGTGTTATTTTATTTATATACTCTGTTTAATTTGGTGGTTAAAAATGGCCGTCGAAATGTTGTCCGAGAGTGTTAGCGCGCACTGCTTCCTGATAAAAAAACAATGATTTCCAAAACCTAAATTATAATTTGTTATTAAGTTATGATGAAAACCTTTGCGTACACAAAATTATAGAGTGAGCAAACATGAGACAGATAGGTTTTGAACCTTTCAAAGTTCGAGGTCGAATTGACAGTTGAAATAGTACCAAACTCCAAGCTGAAATGTGCAATTAAATCGTGTATATTTTTGTCAATTTTGTTCGCTGGCTTTGTTAAATTCACTTGCAATGGCTCGACATAAGTTACAACATACAAACTGAGCAGAGCCCATGAAAGAGCTATCCATACCCATACAGTCATTCAGCTTCCTTGCTATTTAGAAATTGTTGCCCATTAGTTGAAGAAGAATTGCTATTGTATGCGCTTGTTTGCACTTCCTTTCCTAAAAAAGTCGACAATATTAAGGCTAAATAGCAGAAAAATATGACCCAATAATCCATGCAATTAAAAATATCTATCAAATTAACTTCAAAAATCATGATTTGAGGAATTATATCTATTCAGTAATTCAGGCAACCCATAATTTAGTGAAAGCTGAAAGGAACCCTTAAAGCCCGCCGCAGACGAGAGCAACTTGCTGAGCTAACCGCCTCGCCAGGCAGCTAGCTCAGCTATGTATTTTCACCGCACACGTTGGGAAAACTACTCAACAACAACATAATTGACAAAATCATTTGCATTTTCCTCCATTTTGTTCCAAGTCACATGAAGAAACCATGGTTTGTCATCGGCTAATTGATTCAAACAGCTCAGCACTTAGCTCACAACATCCGCAGACGCTGAGATTTTTTCCTCGCGAGGCGAAAAATATCAAACACGATAGATATTTTCCTCAAGGTCTCGAGAGGTCAAATCCTCACGAAAACTATCCGCACACGAGAGCTACTTGCTGAGCTAACCGCCTCGCGAGGCGGTTAGCTCAGCAAGTAGCTCTCGTGTGCGGCGGGCTTAAGATAGGTGTACTACAAAACTATATTGACTGAAGTTTTGGAAACATTTAACTAAATTTTGAAGGATTGACTTGCAAACTGTGATTCAGTATCATGGAATTTTACACTTCTGGAGAAGTTGTGGCTCTGTTATAGTGTTATTTCTTTCATTGTTTATATATCTTGCTTTTAAGCATTGCTGGCTTATAAAATCTTTCAATTCCTTAGGGCCTGTTTATATGACCCGCCTAGATGGGATACTCGCCTAGTGTTTATTATAAGTAATAGCATGGCTTGAGGGAGATTAGTGATTAAATGGCCCCGTAACCCGAGGCAGGTTTGCGGAATTCCCGAGGGCGAAGCCCGAGGGAATTCCGCAAACCTGCCGAGGGTAAGGGGTCATTTAATCACTAATCTCCCGAAAAGCCATGCCATTAGTTTGTAATAGCATAGTTTCGCTCCCATTTAAAAATGGACAAACATGCCCTACTTGGAATCAGCGTATTTAAGCTAAAACATTTGCTTCATTGCTTGTGGGATGTAAAAGCTTGTTGCACATGCGCACTTTTTACGCTTTAATCGGTTACGCATGCGCAATCTATCATTTAACGTACCACAACAAACACGCTAAATATATTAGTATAAATTTGGAGACTGCACGTGCGTAATTTAAATGATGCGGCAACTCAGGGATCGGATGATAGACTATTGACGGCTCTGAGCTAACTGTTGCTGTTCCTTGCACGATTATGTGTGTGAGGCACTTGCCTAATGCGTAGTCGTCAGGGAGACAAAGGTGTGACCCTTGGTAACGGGCGATTAGTTCTAATCGCCCGCTCTAGCGGGCGATTAGAACTAATCGCCCGCTACAGCGGGCGATTAGTTAGTAATCGACCCTGTTGAAACAAAAGAAACCCGGGCAACTATGCTATTAATTCAGTAAGCGCTATTTTTGCCGTGTTCCATTTTAGATTTTCACGAGTTTAAATGTAGGCCTAGGTACAGACGTATAGTACAGTATATAGGTATATAGGTATATACGACGCCTAAACCATACATTCAGGGCTTCACAACAGGATATCCCTTATATATGCCGAAACGGACTGGGCGTTCAATTAAGGCGTTGTTATATAATATAATGTAGAGCTAAACAGCGTATCTCTACAAATAATTCGGCATGATCTGATATTTGTTTTCAAACCTATATATACTGCACAAACCGCAGTGTCTAAGTTTTTAACTTATGAAATTTAATTGAACAAGAACTATATATTTTTGCCGTCTCAGTGTCATCCAGTACACATATGAAATATTCTGTTTAGCACATCCTGGCCTGACCTCCGTAGCTTATTCGAACGGTCGTTTACATGCATGGGTATACATGGGTATAGTTATGAAAAATATGAAATCCCGGCCGAATATAACACGCTGATATTGATCTAATATAGCCCATATATACTATAACATAATACTCTGTTTGTAGGAACGGAACACGCCCAAGTTAATTTGAAATCGACGGAAAACCACTTCGAAGCGATTAAAGAATGCTCCGGTTGCCAGCAAGTTTTGTCGCGCTTTTGTTCGTAATCGGTAAGTATCATGATGGATTGTGTAATATGGTTTATCTGCATACATTCTCAAGAGAACAGTTTAAACTATGGTGGATTGGTGGTACGCAATAGACATGTAGTTTCATGCATTTACGTTTTACCTATACCAATTGAGGTTTCAATTTAACACACGAAGTTGTATTACTCTTAACCATGCGTAATTATAAGTTAAGGATCGAGTAGTTGAAAACTACCTATACTCTTTCCGTGGTGAATACGTGAAAACATTTGAGTTAAGACTTGTTAAATATGGTTATTAAGCATTTGCCTTTTAATATCGATGCGTTGCCGTCATACATGCCAACATGTCAAAATTAGGCCCTTACTGGAAATTGCCAACGCCCTGGTTAACTATATAAGCTTTCACCATAATCCTGTTGCTGGATTTTATACACAGCTAATTCAACAGAGGTTATCCTCTAAAAACCTCAAAACTTCGACCTTTGCATGTATAAGCGCGAAAAGCATAATGTTCATGTTTACTATAAGAAATAGTATGTATATGCATGCATGTTAGTACATTCATGCGAATCAAGTGAATATAATTCCCAAAGGCAAAGAAGTTGCGCATCTTCCCACAAAACATTAACGTTAAAAGTTTAATTAGAAATCCAATAAATTTTTATTGTATTCCTCATTGCCTATTGTTTTTATTGTATTCCAGAATTGTATTCCAGGGCCTAAGTACAGTATATTCTTTTGTATTTTTGTATTCAAAGTTTGCATGCTATTCTGAATAGTGCATTTATCTTTATAATATCAATGCATTTATGACGCCATCTGTGTAGTATATTATGTCAAAATATTTAATAGCAATTATCGCACTGTGTATACTTTCTAGCTAAAATTCTAGCAGAGGACGTTTGTGAAAACAATGGCACACCATTAACTGGAACTCATCAGAAATGTGATTGCCCAACTGGATTTAAAGGATTTGACTGTAGTGAAAAAGGTGACTTTGAATCACATCAATTTATAGAGAACTTTTTAAGTCCATTAGGGACCGGTCATAAAGTAATTCCTAGAGGGGGTGGAGGTAAATGAAATTTCAAGTACATATTTTCATACCCTCCCAAAAAACCTATGGAAAATTTTTCGTAACCCCCTTCAATGTAAGTGAAAATTTTTATACTCCCCCCCCCCCTTCTATCATTAATTCTGTTTGAACATTTGTCTTGCATTTATCTATATTTTGAAACTCTCCAGTTTGTGATAACTCTCCCACTTCTCGTAGTGGTAACCGTATCCTCAACATTTTCCGCAGTCTCTGATTCGTCACCAGTCTTTTCTGATTCTGACATACTAGCGATGAGCTGAGAGTAAGATCAAACAGAAAAATTTGTTTTTGGTTTATTTCAAGTAGAAAAATTTGCTTCCATTCGTATGACACTTTCTCATCCGGTTCATCAAGTTCTAATGCTGGTGTGAGCTTGCTAGCATTGACAATTCAGGTGCATGTATCGGATTTGTACTCTAAAAGTTCAACGGATACTGAATCCTACTTATCATCTGACATTGAGTCGGTCTAAAACATATGCCTTGTGTTGATTTAATAATTATAGTAAAGCAATTCTTTCCAAACTTAAATCTGGGCACAAATACATTTAATATTCAACAATAGTTATAAAATGTAATTTTTTCCCGTAGCTATATAGTACTAGGATTTTGTACCCCCCCCCCTCCTAGAGGTTCTGTTGTTTTTTTCGTACACCCCTCAGAGGTTATCTTTTTTTCGTACCCCCCAAAAATATCCTCCACACTCCCTAGTAAATACTTTGTGACCGGTCCCTTATATGCACTCGCAAGTTGCACTAAGAATCTAATACCACCATGCAAAGACCACATACAATATTAATAATTGTTATTTTATCAATACATCCAGTTACTGTGTGTGAAGGAAATCCTTGCAGAAACTCTGCAGTGTGTGTGGACAAGGATGATGGTACATTCACGTGCAAATGTCAACCCAACTACGAAGGAATTCTGTGCGAGAAGAAGGGTAAAGTTAAAAATGACTTATCTACAGCCTAGCCCCAGGCTCTCTCTATTTGCTTCTTTGAAACCCAGTCTCGTACTACATCCACGTTTTTTCTCGCGCTTGCTTCAGAACGACTGGGACTAGGCTGACTTATCTATAATTCTAGTTCTATAATATATTAATCCGCAAAATGCTGCTACAGCCTATATACCATTGGCATTGCTGGCGAGATTATCCCCAGGAATGTGAGTCCGCTTCGACCTGCTATATGGAAATTAGTAAATAAATTTGTATTTTTAATTTATTATCGTTTAGACCGCATGATTTGTACTCCGATACTTAGTTGCATGTACTGGAATTTCAGCACTGATAAAGATTAATATATTTCCAAATTCCAATATTATTAATAAGATTAATATTAATATAATTCCAAATTCCAGCATTAATATAAAGTCTTAAACAATTAATGTAACAAATGCCAAGTATTTTGCCAAATCATCCATTGGATTTTGGACTTTTAAGGTGGCTCGATACAGTATTTAAAAACTCTAAGTTGTAAACAGTTTGGTAGTTTGAAACGTCATATTTTTAGTTTCCAGAACCAGCACATATCAGGTGTTCGCGCCTATTAGTTTTGGTAACACGTCATAGTTCGTTGCTATATTATGGCAACACACACGTACGAAAATCACTATTGCTTTCGATGTGGTGGGAAAAGAAGCACAGTGACCCCCATTTTTGCCCTGCATTATTTGACTTAGAACATACACTAAGATATTACAAAACGCAACAATGTAAGTTTGTTTTCGTCGATAAAATTTATTTGGCTTTACATAGTTTTTTCAATTTTGGTATATTGAAATCCTTTTGCAATAGCAACAATGTACAAAATTTCAAATAGGTCAGCGGACAAAATGATATATAGGGCATTGTCTATTAAACATTTCAATGACTTCGCCAATTGATATGCAACGCGTTATAAAACACGTAAAATGGCGTGAGCAACGGTCGTATATGTATAGGTCCTTTCGTTAATATATTCCCGTGCACACGAATGATTACGCGGGTTTATTCACATAAAGCGTATAACGTTTTGTTTTAGCCATTTTTGCATAAGGATTTCGTTTGTATTGATATACCGGGACACCTTTTGCTGAAAATCCCGCCTCATAATCCATATTCAGTGAACAGTTTTTAGTATTTGCTGCTTAAATATTTTCTGATAACCGCGTTGTGTTTTTCAGTTCGTCCATGTAACTTGCAGCCATGTAAAAATAAAGGCAATTGTTCCGATGATGGTGTAAAATGTTTCAAATGTGAATGTCCTGATGGATTTAAAGGATTTGATTGTTCTAAGAAAGGTAATTAGTAGTGCCATTTTTTAATATGAATATTATATAATGATAATAATGAAATATATTATTCTTTTATGGTATATTTATGGTATACTTGTGTATCCACAAACCAAAACTTAATTTTATTATTCGCCATGCATGCAAAAATACAATCAACTTAATAACACGCCAATAAATCTGCATCTATTTGAATAATGCAATCATTAAAAACTTGCATAGCATGACCTGTTGCACTGACAGTGTTATATTAAATTATTATATATGCAAAAGCAAGAAGTTATATTAAGCATTGAGAAGGCATTCATATAAAACTGCAACCTTGTGCAAAGTGTTTTATATTCAAATTGCACTTTTCCTACCTCCTGCAGAACAGGCGTCTTAGGGCTGTTTACATGATGGAAGGTGGGATAATTTTTGATCTATTGGAATAAGTCACTAGGCTATAATCAAAAGCTTAAATGCTGGTTAACAGAACTCAAATATTGTAGAGAAGATCTTGTAGGTCAAGAAGATTATTATTGCTGCTTGAACAACCTTTTGTTTACAGTTCATGCCATAATCTATATGTATCATCTCTAGAAAATAATGTTTTTTGCCGAATTGTGCACTGTGACTCATTTCAATACATCGAAATCATCCTGCCTCGTATCTCGTCGGACTTATCCTGGCAAAGCGGGATCGTATTAACAGCCCATTATTCAGCAAATTGCGCATGGTGCCATCTCTTGGGGGTGAGGCAGCACTTTCCTTGCGATAGTAACTTCTAGCAATAGAGTAATGGTGTCATGCAGACAAAATTAAAAGAATATATAGTGACCAGTGAACTTCGCAATGTATATCAGTATTTGCACTTAAAAGCTGATTTTACAATCAATCTTGTGCGTGTATACAGCTATTTCAATTAAGGTTGTCCCGAATACGAGCGCGAAAGGCTGCTAGGAATCGCTAATAAATTCATTCATTTATTAGCGTTTCCCAGCAGCCTTTCGCGCTCGTATTTTACTTTTCCGCTTTGCTTGGGTGACAACCTTAATTGAAATAGCTGTATATATATGTATGTGAATAAAAAATAATAACAAATATCAACATTCCACAATAAAACTCCAAATAGAGTAATTCAAAATCAGCTTAAACCAATTTAGTAATGATTCTACCACTCGTCGGTGCATACCTAGTGAGTCCGTATAACTGTACGTTTCGAAGTATATGACTATGAAAAGACTATTCGGAAATTAATACTGGCCTATAAGAATCGATCCTCATGTTTTTGTCGTAGTTTTTATGAAGCAATAAATAAATTAATCAAATTAATATTTAATATAGTTCTACCATGTGAAGTATCCCCCTGCCAGAATGGAGGTGTTTGTTCGAATGAAGAAGATGGAAGTTTCAAATGTACCTGTACAACTGGTTATACAGGTTTGGTGTGTACTAGGAAAGGTAATTGTCGACTATGTTAAATTTACAAATGACAATTATTTGTGTGAACACCGATTTAGCTCTCTCCTCCGCAGACCCTCCTTAAGTATTTAAAAATAACTTGCATGAAGTTTCCTGAATAAAAGTGAGCGCGCGCGGTGTGATGAGAAGATTGAACTAATAAAACTGAGAAGGCTCTGCCACATAGTAGTGTTTATAGTTACACTCATTATTACACTTAAATTCCTCATCAATCCGCAGAGATCATCACGAGCCAGTCTGCGCCTGTCTGTCATAGACAGCTTTGTCCTTTTTAATTAAAGCAAATCACGTGTAGTTCACAACTATCTAGTTATTATACTGTAACTATATCTAGTTATCTAACATGTTAAATTTCATTTCACATATATAGAGACTCTATTCGCTTCTACTGTACTGGAAGGTAACAGCGAGTGGACTGATCAACTTCAGCAATGGCTGCCGTCACAGCTACAGGAGACGAAAATGAAACTTTGCTACAGAGCTTCAGATAATGGTTGGGCATCCAGCACTTTCCACCAGTTCTGCGATAACAAAGGACCCACCGTTGTTTTGGTGAAAGTTGGAAAGTATGTTTTCGGTGGATATGCTGCTGCAGCATGGGGAGGTAAGTCCTAATCATCCGAAACATTGATATCTTAATTTACGACCCTTCACTAGTTTCTAAATTATGTGTTTGTGTATTTGGAAGTTTCCTACAACAAGTTATTGACGAATACCTATTTAAATTAACGTTGAAATTTGTTTAGCAGCGGAAAACGTTTCTTTAACAACCTTCTTTTTATACCCTGGTTTTAATTGTTGATATTGATCTACTTAATTATCCACAGTGGGGCAGGTGGTACAAGTAAGCCTTTCAAAAGCACTCGTGGTTGTATTAGAGTTGTTATATAACTGACTAATAGCATGCACTTCCATTATTCATTTGTATGGGGCTTGCAAGGCTGTTTATGTGACGTCTGTGATTAATCTTTCAAATTTCATTAAATGCAAAGCTCATAATTAATAAAATGTTTTGTGGGTTTGGAATATGTAATATTGATAAGTATACCCTATATGGACTATTAGTATGGGAACCACTCAAAACAGAAAGGAAGAAAGCTAAGGCAAAGTGTTAAATAAAATGGGTCCCAAATTACTTACTAATATTTTTTCATACAAAAGCGAGAAAACAAATTACAACCTTCGGGAAATTTCAATTGATTTTAGTTTACCAAACCACGCACTATAACAATATGAAAAATAGTTTGATGTATATGACGGAGCATGCCTTTGGAATTCTATTACAAAGGAAATTAGGGAAAGCAAAACTCTTTCTTCCTAAGCTTTTGAAATAAAATCTCTGCTCACATCATTGACATACAGTAGAGTAATAAGTAAATATTAATTATGTGCCTGTAAATATTCTAATTATAATCGTATATTTAAATAATTCGTATTTGCCTTAATTTTTTTAAATAACTCTTAATATCATTCTTTATGGAATTTTTTTCTATTTTTGCGCACGCCCATTGTGGAAATCCGCTTCGGTTGACTGGGTCAGCGTGTACAAATAAAGTTTTTATCTACCCATCCCATTTGGTATATAATATATATAGATATAGATATATATAGATATATAGATATATAGATAGATATATAGATAGATATATAGATAGATATATAGATAGATAGAAAGATAGAGATAGAGATATAGATATAGATATAGATATAGAGAGATAGATATAGATATAGAGAGATAGATATAGATATAGATATAGAGAGATAGATAGATATAGATATAGAGAGATATATAGATATAGATATAGATAGAGATAGAGATAGATATCTATCTCTCTCTATATATATATATATATATATCTACTTATACTTATACTTATACTTATACTTATACTTATACTTATACTTATACTTATACTTATACTTATACTTATACTTATACTTATACTTATACTTATACTTGACTATTGCTTGTTGCTGTACCGTATCTCTTGACTGTAGCTGAGACAATAGTTGATTGATCAATTTTTATCCCGCTATTTCTTTTAGGTTCAGCTCGTTACATAAAAGCCGATACATCCTTCATTTTCTCCTTCTCCAATAGAGACGATCTTGCACCTTTCAAATCTCCTGTGTACCAAAACAACGCGAATGCAATGTATACCAATAACGGTTATGGCCCTACATTCGGAGGTGGTCATGATATTCACATTGCTAACAACGCTAATGGTGGAACATCGTCCTACACCAACTTCGGTCACACCTACAAACCACCCTCCGATTATAAGTACACCACAAATGCAGCCAAACGGTTGTTGGCAGGATCCTACAACTTCACTCCTAGTGATGTTGAAGTTTATTATTTTGCCAACAGCAAGTAGTTTTCTAGGACAGATGGTCTGGTCTGTCGAAATACTGTGTGTACATGTGAAGTCCGTAAATTAAAAGTTGGTTATGTAAGACACATATGTTAAGGTTATGTGTGACATGTAAGGTTATGTATTAGACATGTACGGTTAGTAAAATGTGTGTGCTTTAAATATGTATAAAAAACCTGAAATAAAAAGAATGTTTTTCTTTTGTATTGGTAGTTTCAATAGTGACTTAAGTTTGGAGTATTACAATGCGCGCAGTTGATCGGCTAATACAAGCTGCATGCACTGTAAGAAAACAACGCCCTGTGTTGCAGGTTTCTAACTTGCCTCTGCTTTGCATACTTCTCTGCTGGCTGCATGTAATATATTGGTTCATGCATTACAACGCCATGGAAATATGCGACTTTGTTTCAATATCTTATAGATATTATTTTATGCATTTATATAAGTTAGTAGCTACTATAATAGGGTATTCTCTCGATAATATCCAAACTTTTGTGGAGTTACTGTAGTGCTCCGAGCCACAATGCTCGTGAATCATGATGCACTTGATTAGCAACGGATCTTAAGATAAAAACTTATACGCTATGTACATATTAACCATGCAGTCTCGTGTACTATATGTACATATCACAAGCATCGTGCAGTATCTGTAGCGAAATTCCGCACATTCTGCAGTGATTTTGCGGAGCAATCGAAAATAACCAGGATAACCGAAAGGACGCCGGAGATGGAGGAGGGTTTAAGTACTGGTAAGTGGTAACTTCTAGGTGTACTGGCATTTACATGTCGAACTGAAAGAAGCTGTAAGAAGAACGGTATTAAAGACAGAATACATCCTCCTGTATTTACATGTATATCTGAACGTTTGAACTTCTATTACGTTCTTTTGCATCAACTCGTGCATGCTATGTGCCAATTGGGATGGAGTGTGTTATGCCCTATGATTGGTCAAAGCACAGAACAGAGTCGTACGAGGTTTTCAATTGGTTCACAGTAAGTTTGTGTGCTAGCTGGCAGAAGATGATCTTTGACCTATCTGTCAAGATCTTTGACCTAACTGTCAGAGATGAGGTTGATATAAACCATATCTTCCTGCTCATCTTACCATCACGCCTTGTCTCGTTAACTTAAATTTATATAGGCTATAAATTTGCTCATATATCAGGACGGATGACAAGCAGTCGCGCTTGAGTTCGACCATAGTCTTTCGAGACATGGTCTAGAAACTCGGTAAACTTCAAAGGGGTTATAATGAGTTGTGTGTTTGTGTTGAGCCGGTACCTTACACCGTGCACATCCTTTGTTTTAGGTTTATTATTATTTTTAATTTATTTAAAACTAGCATGGTTGAATGACTGAACTGAAACGTTGCTATTGGATGATTCGTTCATTATACTGAAATACAATGTGTTCATTGACCGTGCACCGTGCACAAAACTGCATAAACGCGAACAAAAAGGTAGAACAAAGATTTTACCTGAGTTTCCCGAACCATGTTTTGAAAGACTATGGTTCGACGGCATGGTATTTTTAGTTATATGTATATAGATTTTTGAACAATCCTTCAAACAACTTAGAGCTTCATTGCGATCAATTTGAACATCGCTAGTTGGGACTAGTTTCAAGACGAAGTAATTGTTGACAACTGTACTCTGCATATTGCCGGACCGATCTTACAGTGTCTTACTGGTCTCCATTGTACCACATGCAATCCTGCGACGAGAAGTTCTTCACTGACACCGTCAACGAGATCATTGAGAAGTACCTCCCCTTCAACCGAGTGAAGGCCGACTCTAGTGACAAGCCGTGGATTGCGTCAGAAATTAAATCTTTGATTATAAAGCGACAACGTGCTTGGTCCAGAGGAAACAATATCACCTTTAAACGCTATAGGAACATGGTGAATGTTAAATGTAAACCAGCTCGTAACTCCTACTACAAAAGGAACATTGCTGAGTCCAACAATCCAGCCCGAAAAAGTGATGGTCAGAGGGAAAAAAAGATCGCAGGTCTTTCTTCGTGTATAAGTACTAAAACGTTGATGTATAATAATCGTCTCTACCAAGGTGAAGAATTAGCCGACCTGTTCAACGACAAATTTGTTGCTGTTGGGTCGACCCTTCCACCACTTGATTGGACTCCGCTTCCCGTTGACGTTAATTTATCCAAATCAGCTAACGTTTCACCAGTACCCAAGTCTTCCCCCGCTCAAGACATCGACTCAGACTTTCGTCCCATCTCCCTCACAGCCATTGTTAGCAAAATTCTGGAGTCGTTTCCTTACCGCTGGCTTTTCCAATCAATCGTAGGAAAGATCGACCCTCTTCAGTTTGGCGCTCTACGAGGTTCAAGCGCAAGCATGGCTCTCGTCCACCTCCTCCATAAGTGGTACGAAGCGTGCGATGACCTTGGTTCATCATTACGGATCTGCCTGTTAGACTTTTCGAAAGCCTTTGATCGGATCGATCATAACGTCTTACTGAGAAAGCTTCAACAAATGGCCGTACAACCCAGTTCTCATTAATTGAATTGCCGACTTCTTGTCTAACAGATTACAGAGGACAAAGATTGGTCAGGACTACTCTGCTTGGAAGTATATTCAAGCTGACGTTCCACAGGGAACAAAACTAGGTCTCTTACTTTTTTAATCATGGTAAATTATCTCAAACCAGTTACAGACCTTTTCAAATTCGTCACAGATTTCACAACGTGGGATGTTCTGCACAGAGACTCCCAATCCAATCTCTCCTCAGCCGTGAAAGTGTGCGAAGAATGGACATGTGATAATAACATGAAGTTAAACGCTTCGAAGACGAAAGAGATGCGCATGAACTTCTCGTCCAGTTCTCCCTCTTATAAACCAATTGTGATCAATAATCAAACAGTCAACATCGTTACGCATGCCAAGCTCCTAGGCGTTACCATCTCGAATGACTTGAAATGGAGGCTTCCAAGCGTTTATACGCCCTACCGCTGTTGAAAAGAAACGCCCTTTCGGACTCCGTCGTAGTCAAGGTCTATTGCGCATGTGTTAGACCTATCCTTGAGTATGCATGCGAAGCGTGGCACAACAACCTCCCTAACATTCTTAAATCCTAGCCTATGTTATTACATCACTCTAGTTATACAGTATTTCATAGTTGTAAAACTATTGTAACTTCTACTTTTAATATTCTTAAATCATATGTTACTACATATTCTTAATTATAGTATCTTTCAGTGTAATTCAGTTTTAACTGCAAAATTAGTTGTCAATAAAACATTATTATTAACAACTGTACTCTGCATAAATTGGTCGCGATGGCGGCATTTCGGTACCCGGTACAGGGCCCTCGATCAATAAACAACGTTACAAATTATATTTTGATTTGTAAAAGAATATAAAGAAGAACTATAAAGAAGACGAAGATGAACTAGTCATATCTTTTACAGGTACGAACTGAAAACTATTTAAAATTTGCTCCAACAAATGATCACGAAACGTGCTGTTATGCTGCCTTGGGTGAACATGGTTTTGTCGCACGCGCGCCTTTAATTAAATTGCGTCATTAAACGAAACAGCGATCGTATGCGAGTTGTCGATCACTTGGCAACCAGCGCATTTTCACGAATTTCTCCAGCGTGTTAATAAATTCCTTAACTATAAGTCATGCCGGTATCCAGATCAGAAAGCAGAAACGACGTGGCTGACGTTCAGTTAGAATATCAACAAGAGCTGGAAGCACTGGAACGTCAATATCGAAAAATGAAAAACGAGAAAAAGAGCTACAAAGTCGAGACTGATAATATTCTTCGGCGTCAAGAATTCGAGATTGAGAAACTTGCAAAAGAACACCAAGACGTTGAAGCACTGTTAAATGTTTCGGTCAGTCGGTACAACAAGGATTTCGACAAAGGAAACGTAAAGAAATTGAACAATTTGTTAGAAAAGGATTTCGTTATACAAGAGGCGTCCTGGGAAGGTAATCATGCTTTAACTATGCTTGATAGGCGCATCACCGCTACAAAAGAGGAAGTTTTGAAGAAGCAGATATCTTGTGGACAACCTTTGGATCAATTTGCTATCCAAAGACACATTCGTATCATGGAGAATCGGGTTTATAACTCCAATATGAGGTCAGTCGATTAAATTACTTGTTTAAGTAATCTATACAAAGACTGAGTGATCGAACAGAGCAAGTTAAGCAAGTTTAAAAAGTATAGTTGAGAAAACCCAAGGGACGAAAGAAATGGTTTTGACAACGTTGAAACTGATAAGAGAGAGTAATTATTTCGGAGATTATAGTATAAAGGGGGTAAAGACAACTGCGAAAAAGAACAACGTTTATAATGGGGCGTATACATGCACAGATTTATGTGAATTTTCATAACTGAGGTTTCCTTTATTACCTGATCATGAAGAATTGGTTACATTTCTAACGTCGTGAAATCGTATGACAGTATCTCATTGGTTCTCGGAATGTTTTGCTGCTACAGCTAATAATAATTTCACATAATTATTTCTATATAGGTACGTAATGGTGCAATTTGGGGAAAAAACATGCAATAGTAATTTTTTCAAAGACGGTCAAAAGTCTTTGTAATGCGAAGGACAAGTTCAATTTGGAAACTTGCGAGTGGTTGTTTTCCAAATTGGACGAGAAAACATACAATTATACTTATTAATAACATACATGAAAATTTATGCAGCAGCAAATTCGTGGCACTTTGAGGCACGAAACGCATGCGAAATAAATTATTTACTCTGCACTCAATTCATGAATGACATAACAATTTAATACAAATTTATATGTCTGTCAGTTAAAATTTACATAAAAAAGAAATGCATGTATTTCTTTTTTTGGCACTGTATTTCGATAAAATTTCCACTTAAGTAATTGAGTAATTTTTTCATGTATATTATTATGAGGGCAATAGACGTAGCGAGCGAATTCCTGAATGTTTAGCGGACGGGGAAACGCAATATATCATTTTAGTCACCCTCTGTTTTGTAAGTACAATAACTTGTGGGAGAACTTATTTATCCGTTCTTTTTAATACATTGCTCTCAGATTTAACAAGACTTTGACAAAAAATGCAAAACGAAAAGGGACAATTGATTACATCTCTGTTCAAAAGATGCGATTTCGTGAATTATACAGAAAACTAAACAGAGAGTTCCAGAATGGGAAAACAGAGATAGACAATGTGGTTGAATCCAGTCTCAGTTATTTCCACGCTCGTGATGAGGCCCAACATCGTATGGCGTTTTTAAGAGAGAAAGCAGAACGTGACCTTACTCTTTACAACATGGAATTAAAAGTAAATATTGAGTTAGTTGATAGTCTGTCTGTCTGTCTGTCTGTCTGTCTGTCTGTCTGTCTGTCTGTCTGTCTGTCTGTCTGTCTGTCTGTCTGTCTGTCTGTCTGTCTGTCTGTCTGTCCTGTCCTGTCCTGTCTGTCTGTCTGTCTGTCTGTCTGTCTGTCTGTCTGTCTGTCTGTCTGTCTGTCTGTCTGTCTGTCTGTCTGTCTGTCTGTCTGTCTGTCTGTCTGTCTGTCTGTCTGTCTGTTATTTAGTTATCGAAATTCAACAACATTAAGTTCTCGTTATTTTCTTCAGGATGTTATGAGGATAATTGATCATGATCGGAAGCTCCGAAATTTCATGAGCACGAAAACTGAAGATCGTTCAGGCATCCTGGAACAGGCTATCTTTAAGAGGCAAAATAAACGCATGACAAACTTACTTGGAAATCTTAAAGTAGAAGCCAGCAAGTACGAAGAGATTTTCAGCAAAATCAGAGAGGTTAGTGTAGAATAATGTAGTATACACTTAACGATTACTTAGGCAACCTTTCTGTATTGGACAATTAGTAGCCTGTGTACAGCCGCTACTCTCGGCTTTTCTCATTTTCATTCTCACTGTTTTTACTGCAGAATAGCGAATATTGTCCGATCCAAAAGCTACCAGATTTTAACGTTTTCCAACAGCAATTGCTTTAAACTTAAGATCTGATTTCTCGACGAGCAAGTGTAGAGGGTATAATATGTAAAGGGATAGTCTATAATTTTTAAATTTTGATGGAACTTGGAAAAACTGAAAGCTATTGAAACCAATGGCATTGCATTTAATTCCGTCATGCCTCAGGCGGTAACTTGTCACGCTGTACGTATAATGTTACGCTTTGCGGCTTGTCGCCCAATCATTTGACGCGTGTCGTATGATGTTACACAAGATGTGACATGGTTTCAGATATACGAAGTAGAACCTAATTCTGTATAGCAACCTTACTTTCAACATATATCGCAATAAAGAAAAACCTCGTAAAGAAGAATTTAAGTATTCAATCATGCAGACATTTAGAAAATTACAGAGAACTGGAATAGCTAGCTTCTCCCGGAAAACTGCCAACTCACTGTCCCATTAAATAATATTAGCGGTATCATGCCCTATGTTTTATGTTCGCAGGTCACTGGTATACATGACATTGATCAATTGGTTTCCCAATTCATCAAAATCGAAGACGAAAATTTTGCTCAGTTTAACTACGTCAACGAAGTGAATACGGAAACCGAGGCTCTACAGGAAGAGACAAGAGAAAGAAAAGCTGACATGGCGGACATGGAAAAGACAAGCACCCAAATTGACAAACGACGCAGAGAAATTCTGAGTCAACTCGAAGTGAGATTTTCGGAAGTGTGCTCGAAAAGGCAGAAAATACAAGAGCAATACAAGCAGGCTAAGAAAATACTGGAGCAAGTGAAACCAAAGATTGATCACCTCTTTAAATCTGTAAAATGCAACCGTTCTGCCGTAACTGACCTTCTGGGCAACACTGCCGGCTTAACAGAGGACAACGTAATGTCGTTCTTAGGTATTATTGAACAACGTACCAATGAACTGCTCCAAGTGCACTGTATTCAAAAATTGAAATACGGATTAGAAGATGCAAACAGGCACCTTATGATAGCTGACACGATGTTTCCAGTGGCCGCAGAAAGGTATCCGCCATTGTCTATTAAACCACCTTCAATTGCCGATGATGATGACATTGGAGGCCCAATAATCGATCTCGCGGATAGTCGACCTGTTTCATTCAAAGAAGCTAAAGCCTTAGTCAACAAAGGAGTCGTTTGTGTACGAGAAGTTACGAAGGACTCGAAGAAGCAGGTTCGAAGTACGGTGTAATGCCATGACTTTTAATTACAGGACAAGAAAAAATACTGTAATGTTTACGGAGCAAATTTTTCTAACTTTTAATTAAAACCACGACTTTGCTTTATCCTGCTGTTTTGTGCATTACCGATTAAAAACGAATAAGATAGCTCATATAGCTTCGACTGGAGAGCTAAACGACTCGTTCTGAATCGGATGCAAAGCTGCAATGTTTAGGAGGAGCGGGAAATTACGAAAATAATACAACTTTGAAAACGTCGACTTTTTTCAGTTTTAGTATAGTTCAAGCAAGGACAAAGCCTATAAGACTCGAGATCACCACGAATACCTGGATCAGTTTATACAAAATAAGTTTTGCAACGGCAGAAATATTTTGCCTTTTTTCGAAGGTGAAGGCTGAAGACCGATTTTTCTTCGTGACTTCGGCACGTCCAAATGTTTATCATTTTCTACGATATAAAACGGAAATTTCTCTTGTGTAATTAAATTTGCTCCATTAGCATGCAAGCTTCAATGTGTCCCTTTCGTTTGCCCACTTTATTATTTTATAATCTCTATTGGTCTGTCATTGTGTATGCATGAATACCGAACCTCAGGCAAGCTATCAGAGAACTCAGCTAGCTAATCGCTGGCTACCTTATCGCAACGAGATATTGTATAAAAAGGTACTAGTTAAAGCTACAACTACTGTTTTAAAAAAGTAGTCAAAAACTCTTGCTGCTTGAAAAATTGAAATTCGTTACAGTAACGAACAACAACAACTTCGCTACTACACATTCTTGACCGCTACAATAAAACAATCACACAAACAATTCAAACAACAATCATATTAACAGAGACCAAAACATAATGATTTAATAAATTGGTCGTTGTACAGGGTGTCTAAAAAAAAACGCTATGGAAATTCAACAGGCTGTCGTGCATCATAAACGTGGCTAAACAATTCAATTTTTACATAGGACGAAAGAACAGTTATTTAGCTTTTGAATGATACTCTTTTTAAATCGTAACGACGAGAAATGGCCACATACTCATCAAATAAAAATTGCCGGTCGAAATCACATTCTTCCACCGTTGGGAATTGCATGGAAAACGAAACATAAACAATTCCCAAGTCCAAGAGGGAATTAAAATTGAATGTTAAATTATCTAAAATAAGCTCAACTCGTCAATCTTCGTCTTAGTGAGATCACAAGAACGTCCATTATTGCATTAAACTTGGTTCAATTAACCCCTGAACAGAGAACATTCCTAATCAAATTTAAAACGTTTTACGAAACAAGTCCCTTGCAGCAGACTCGCGGTGCTTTTGGATTTATGATTAACTTTGCATAATTAATGTTTTTCAATTCCCAACGGTGGAAGAATGTGATTTCGACCGAAAATTTTATTTGACGAGTATATGGCCATTTCTCATCTTTACGGTTCAGGAAATATATCATAGAAAACTAAATAACAGCTCTTTCGTCCTATGTAAAAATTGAATTTTTTAGTTAAGTTTGTGATGCACAACAGCCTGTTGAATTTCCATGGCGTTTTTTTGAGGCACCCTGTATAACAAGGAGGCTGAATAAATTAAATAAAGTGTAAATAAAATTATACTACATTAAATTTTCTGTACGTGATTGATTAGCAACTTGATTGAAAAATCAAGAATTTTTCGCCGTTACGCTGTTGCTCATTGGGTCATTCCAGAAAACATCCGTACTTCCCCCACAGAGGAAATTGGAAATTAACCTTCCTATCCCCTTTCGGATAGTGGGGTTAACTTCCAATTTCCTCCGTGGAAATTGGAAGTTAACCCCCTATCGAAAACAATTTCCCCCTCCCCTTCAGGACGGCAGAAATTTCCTTCTTATGATGATATGTATAAATCACAGAAATAAGAGATTGTGTTAGTTATCAAGAGCTAGCTGGCAATGACTGACAGTAGTCACAGCGGGCGCATGTACGCTCAGCGTACCTATTTTTTACATAATTCAATCGCGTTGGTTATAATATAAATATAGACTGCATGTACATACAGGCGAGCATTCGTGTTCCATTAAACAAACAAAAAAAACCAGTCGTCATAAGAGAGTTTAGACCCATGGTTCCAGACCAGTGGTTCAGACACTGCTACAAACCCCTTTCATGATGACATCCAGACCAACCAAGTCTCCCGCATTTGAGGAGCTACCATCTCCCTCTTCATTGAAGACAATTTGATGAAATCTCCCGCATTCCTTGTGTTTTACCTGCAATAAGGAATGATTGAGGAGTCTTTCTAATATCCATTTAATTCGTTTTTGTTGTTCTTGATAAAAGGCATCTACTGCATGAGACGTTTCAAGCATGCACTAGTAACAACTAGTAAAACTGAATAATTGATGAAAACAAAATATTACACGCATTGGCATCTGGATTGGTGCGTATTGCACAGCTGAGCGAGAGCGCGCTAAATGTAGAGTTTAGTTGCAAGGTGAACATGCAAACGAAGCTCATTCTAACGTGAAGAAAAGTTCTTGCACATTAAATTACAATACTGTAGGCCGGTGGAGGTTACCAGTAGGTTCACGGTAATTCCTTAGGCCACGCAGCTGATTACAAGAGCTCATCACTCAGTGCGTGTTGCCAGCTAGCAGAATTAAAGCACGTATATGGGATAATAAGGCAGCCGTGAAGCCCTGGGAACAAGGCTGTAGGCAACAAGAAAAACGATGAAAACACTTGCAATGAATAACATTTGGTATCAGCAACTAGAACATTTAGCTTACAAATTTTCGCATTCCAGAAACTCCAGTATCTTTGTAATATACAATCACTTTGGGGTGTGGGTGTTGCGAAAAGTATGATCTGCTGTCGTCTGTGTATGATGCAGCTACCTAAAAATAAGAGCAAACTTGGACGTTTCGAACGAAGACCATTCATCTGGAGGTTAGTAGCGTGGGTAGGGAAAAACACACGATTGTACTTTTGTACTGCAAGCGATCACGTGATAAAATAAAACAATCAGATGGACCTAGTCAAAACAAAGTACAAATTGCAAAATGTATTTCTATTTCCATAACCTACACACCTTGTTTTATATGTTATTATTATGTTATAATACAACTGATCACCATATACCTCATAGACCCCAGAAAGGAACCAATAACTAGTTTTCGCTCCTAATCACGGGCTATAGGCTTCGACCACTGATCATCAGTGGCTTCGACAAGTGCTATTTGCCTCGAGTAAAGTTATGTTAATTTTAATTCATCTTTCTAGAAGATAGGGTTAGCTTTGCAAAAGTGCAAAATTTAACATGAAATGTTATTAACAAATAGTGCGTTTTTCGGAACGCGTATCCACCAAAACATAAAATAGTATTAAGCTCACTTTTCATCCGTATTTATTAAGCTGTGTAAAAATTTGTAGAACTAATTTTGTGGTGGTCATTCTGAAACCATGGATTGTAAAATAACATTTATTTTATTATCCATGCTGAAACTAAGCACATTTTTGATTTTGTAAAAGGCCCGAGTAGGATGTTCTATGTACGCATTTGAAAACCAGTTTTCTTTTTCTGAAGTGTTATATGGAGTGATTTTAACACTCCATCTAACCCTTATGTACCGATCAATTCGAAAATTCATCATCCCCCCCTCCCGGGCATACCCCGGGAATTTGACTTCAAGTCTTCTCCAGGAAGTAGGGAATTTGACGTTCTAGGTCTTCCATGTGGTCGGGGGCATTTGCTAACGGGGTGGGGAATTTGAATCGGAAGTCTTAAAATTTTGCCCGTTTTCGCGTCCTGCATGCACAGAAAATACTTCGCATTGACGGCAAATACAGTTTTCTCAGATTTTGAGGGAAACGGCCTCAATTTTGTGAAAAGCTGGCTCAAAGAAACGCAGGCATGGAAAATCTATGTGCTTCATTTGATTGTGTAAAACTGTTAAATTTCCACAAGGTATCCAAACGTTTTACGTGAATTTCGCTATCTTGTCGAAAAACATTTCCGTATATTTTGTACTTTTTGTATTTACTGTTTCATAATTTTCATATGAAGGTATTTGAACGCTTAATTTCTTGTTACAGTGGGGCATTCGAAGACATTTTTTGCACAAGGGGTGGAAAATTTGATCAGTCAAATTTCAAAAAGTTCAAATTCCCGGGGTGGGCCGGGGGGGAGGGTGGTGAAGTTTCGAATTGATCGATACATTATATTAAGTGCGAATTTCCAGCCTCGATGATGTCAATGTTTGGGTTTGCTAGCTCTTCTGACAACTCCAGTGCTTTGTTTCGGTCAGAGACGATGACACTGAATTTTGAATCTTCTTTGCTGAATCCAACGGACAAGACGCACGGTAACCTATACACAAACAATATATACCATATTACATATATTCAAAAGACGAATAGCTTGTTTGGGAGGTTGTCATTATACAATTGACAATTGAATCTGCTAGTCCCATGTAGAGTAATATAGAGGCGACTGAACTAGTTCGATCCGTGGACGCTTTGAATATTTATAAGTTTTACTTGTCAACAAAATGGAGATCAACCAAATTCGACATTCATGGTGGAAATGGTTTTACTTGAAGTTCTATTTATCCCCAATTCAGTGAATAAACTGTTTTTTGGGAGAGGGACGGGGGATCGAAAAACCACAGTGCTCGAGTGTAAATGAGACAGGGTACAATGTGGACATGTTACAGCGACAACCCCCAGCGACAAAAAATAGCCCTAGCTATTAACAAAACAATATCCCCGGCGACCAAAAAATCGTTTAATTCTGACAAAAACCCCATATTTCTTTTTAGATTTTTTTAATTATCAGAACAATTATTTAACAGATTAAATGCAACTGGTTTAGCAAAGTGTAAATAGTGGAAAAGTGGGAATAGCTAAACCCAAATGTGATTTTTTACATGGGTAATATCTGGCTCAGTATAAGATAAATGTAATAATATCTTGATAGTGAAAAATCTCATCTCAATCAACTTTTTCTCTGTTAAAAAGCAGCCAGATGCAAATGGGATTTTATTAAAAGATACATAATATAATGAATGATAAATTAATTTTCCTTTGTTTTAGCGCTCATCAAATTCGAAAATTCATTTAATAACATTATATCAGGCATATACGGCAACTTTGACAATGAAATGACAAGATGAAGTTTTTATTATATTGAATAACCCAAATATTGGCCATACCAAAAAAATCTTATTTGTATATATGGAACATTGATTATTGATATAGCAGAATTGGGCCTCCAATCAGCCATCCAAGACTGCCGTGCAAAATTCGGCTTGCTGTGTCGTTCTATACGTTGCTCCCAACAAGGTTGAATAGACACATCATCATGCTATAATCATTATCTGTCGAGACACACTCGTGGCTACTATTAAAATTGCAAAATACTGAACAACTCACTCCATTAGTTTCTTCACGTCACCACATCGTCTTTTCAAGGCATCCAGTGAAGAGATAGTTTTACTAAAGTGTGTCTTCAACTCGCCCAACTCTTTTCGTGCTTTTGTTGCGACCTGACTGGACCAGAAGTGATCCAAATCCACAAGAACAACAGATTCCTCTTTTTTCAGTTTTTCTAAAACTAGAACGAGATAAAGTTACCCTTATGATTTACTTTACATCATCATTGAGTTTGTGATTCGTTGGGCCGTTAAGAGAAACGGTTAGTAACTAACCACACAAAGTACAAATACTATAAAATAATTTATTATAAGAAAAATTGTTCATATTGGCGGTCAGAATTAAGAAATTAGTGTAAAAATCACTTATTTTCCATTTCGTTAACTCAACTGCAGTGAAGTTGCAACAAAAAGCAAATAAATTTGCAGTCAACAGTAAGATTGCACCCAATACCACAAAGCATCTATAAAAAAATCTCAATTTTCTTTCAGCAATACCTGTTCTGAAACAATTTATATCACTTTCTGTTTTAAAACCAAAGCATTTCAAATTTTCAAGCAGTTGCGACACGCATTGTGGCTGAACGAACGAACACTAACGAACTGAGTTGCCTGCTGAAGAGGCTAACCTTTCTCATATATGAACTCATTAATATGTTACCACAGAGTAGATAAGACATACAGAGACGTAACTGACCGTTGTAAACACTGCGAAGATTACGTTTTCATGTACCCACTTTTTTTCAGGCGACCGGACGAAAAATCATCAACTGCGCGTGCTCAGCAAGTTTAAAGTGAGTCGTCATCAGGTCGTTATCCAATCAGATGCATGCATCTAATCACTTGCCGTGCATGGGCACAAAAAAAGTGGGTACACTAGTTACGTCTCTGTATGTCTCTACTCTGTGATGTTACCTTCCTCGGTCGCACGAGCAACGCCACTCTTCGCTGGTTTCTCTACCGGAAGTTCAGTTGGGGTTTCGTTATCTGAATCCCATGAATCCCAATTACTAGAATAATTTGAGTTTGCCCCGGAATCTTCGGAATCTGAGGACTATCAATAAAAACAACACGTTTTTTAAAGCGTGAACCACCCACGTCCTCAGCGTATTATTTCGATAGTCAGTTATAAATTGTTTTCATTTTTGATGTTTCTGAACTGCCATGCAGACACATTAAGACAGCTGTTAGAGTAATCCTTCAGTTATTATTCCCCTGAGGCCGGTTGTATAAAAAGGTAGTTCGGGACTTCAAGTTATTTAACTGCGGTTAGCATTAACTACTGTAGTTAAATCCTTAAAACACAAAATTACATAAAGTTATAAGTGATTAACGACCGCTGACAAGCATTGTTACCATGATTGTGGACCCACATTTTGCAAATAGGCAGGAATTTGATTCAAAATTAATAGTGAAAAATAAACAAGAAAACAAGGCAAAAAGCAAAGAAATGTCTACGTTAGACCAAAGTGTGAGATGTCTACGTTAGACCAAAGTGTAGCTGTTTGGCAATTATATCTCATGTTTCTTCGTGTAATGGGTCCAACAATCCAACTTCCGTCTTCGAGAAATCTTCCTGTGCAAAAATATATTCTGTTTTTGCCAAAAACCAAAGCGTTTGAAGAGTTTATATTAAAGGCCTACTCTGGGGCGGTAAATCGCCTTAAATCGCCCTAAATCGCCTAAAATCGCACTAAATCGCGGGTTAAAATTGTCGAATTTCTCCTAAATCGCCTAAGATCGCTTAAAATCGCCAACTTGCATT
>CACRXK020004050.1:0-33342 GCA_902702795.2 Paramuricea clavata
AAAAACTATTTCTGAAATGGTTCATTGTTTAAACAGTTCTTGAACTGATCGTGTTTATACTTAGATTGCCTAATACTATCGTTAATTATGCCTTAATTGAATTACTGATGATAAAGCTATTTCTATAACGGTTCGTTTTTACTCTTGGGTTATTGAATTTCGACTTTTTCCGTAAATTAAGCGAGATATTGTTTTTAGCAGGCAGTAGTTCGTGTAATTTGTGTGCATCATCGTTCATAATATTTAGGAAGACTTTGTTAGTAATCTGTTGGCGCCGTAGGAATAGGGAAGTTAGACCTGATAATAGTAGGGCATCTTCGTAAGATTCTGTTGGGTAGATGATTCGCATTGCTCGTCTTTGAATAGTTTCGAGATCACTCGAAAGATACGTTGGGAGACCATCGTGATACACTGGGCAAGCATATTCAATTAAAGATCTGATGCAAGATTTAAAAAATTGTACCAATTCCAAACAACCCACTTTGGCGCGCTTTAACTGAGTTAGGAAGTACAATCTTTTTGAAGATTTTTTAACGAGTTCGCTAACATGATAATTCCATTTTAAGTTGTCGGATACATTCAGGCCCAGAATTTTGGCATGTGGGACAATTTCAAGGGGGCGTTATTTATCGTAACGGGTGGAAAGACTTTTTCCGATTTCGTAAAACTAATTCTCATTTCTTTACATTTGCGCTCATTCAGCACGAACTTTTCGGTTTTGGACTTGCGTACGAACTCATCTACGGTTGATTGGATATGACTTACTTCGTCTTTTTTAACAGTTTCGGAGATGTTTGAGTCGTCCACATATTTCCACATCACACCATTAGAGACATTTAAATCGTTAATCATGACTAAAAACAGCCATGGGCCCAATTTTGTTCCTTGCGGTACACCCGCGGGGACCGAGCCCCACTCCGAAACACAATCTTGGCAGAGTTTAACTCTTTGTTTGCGGTTCAACAAGAAATCTATTATCCAATTGACAACATTATTTGGAATTTCGTACGACACTAGTTTCTGAATTAAAATATCATGATCGATCAGATCGAAGGCCTTTTTGAAGTCGAACAATACGATCCTCACTGTTGCACTATTACCATCGGTGTCACAGTTCCATTTATGTAGCATGCTAATAAGAGCATAGGTGGTATTCAAGCCAGGTAATGTACCGAACTGTTGTGGGTCAACTTTTTTCAATACAGCTGGTTTTACAAAACATTCAACTACGTAATCCTCAGCGACCTTAGAGAGTACTGGAGTCAGAGAGATTGGTCTTAGATCTTTATTTACGTCATTGACAGGTTTTTGCTTAGGTATTGGTACTATATCGGCTTCCTTCCATGAAGGAGGTAAGCGAGACTCCAAGAATGAACAGTTAATAATCGACATTACTGGTCGTGCAAAAATATCGGCGTTCTCTTTTAAAAGCCAGCAGGGAATACCATCTGGCCCAGTTGCTTTGGTTGGATTTAGTGCTAACAGTTTCTGAAAAACTGATTGCTCTGTGACGGTAAATGGGGGTTCTTTATCGGTGGCAAGACGGACGTTGGGAGATAATGGAGAAAAGTCACTCATTGAGGCAAGGAATGCGTTGTTAATAACATTGGCAATATTAAGTGGAGTCGGTTCGACTGGGTCACAAACAACATGTTGTAGAATTGAAGTTGTACTGTCACTTGACACTGCAGACATCCCACTAAGTTTCTTAATTTCCTTCCACCAACCGGAAGGATCACATTCTTTCAATTGTTTAACTCTTGAATCGTAATATTTTGTACGGCTTGACTTCCTCTCTCGATTAACTTGATTCCTAAGTAATCGGAAGGTAACCATGTCACCCAAGGACAAGGCTTCCTGGCGCGCACGTATCAACTTTTTAAGGTTTTCATTGAGCCATGGGGGCTCGTTAGCTATAATCGTTTTCCTCTTCATTGGAAGAAGGGAATTCATACCTGTGCTAACGATTTTTCCAACATCGTAGTTTTTTCCTCACAAGAGATCTTATTATCTATCAAGGTTTGAATGTCAACAGCTTCCAAATATGTTCTCATTGCTAAACGTTTCGTTGGTCTAATGTCCCTTGTTTTGATGCTTGTTTTGGACTTGGACTTGGATGTTGTTGTTCGGGAGAGCGGTAAAACTTTAACCGTTACGTGATCAGAAAGACCGAGGGGAGAGAGTTTAATGGGGGAAGCATAATAGTCTTTCAAATTAGTTAGGATGAGGTCCAAGGTGTTCCGGCCACGTGTGGGAAAGTTCACAATTTGCTTAAGCCTAAAGTTACGTTTGATTCTAGAGACGTTTAAGTTGTTAAAGTCTCCAAGCAGGATGACACCACTATTGGGAAAACGAGATTCGATTGTTGATAGACATTTTAATAAATGATCTAATATCTCTTGATTGTTAGCACTTGGAGGATGGTATAACGTTCCAATAATTACGCATGGAATTCCCCTTGGAAGACGAGTAGGGCGAATATGAACCCAGACGATTTCAAAATTGCTGTCTAAAAGGTCTTGTACAATGTTGTATTGAATATTATTCCTAACGTACATACAGACTCCCCCGTGTTGACTGTTAATTCTGTCAAGGCGAACCAACCTAAATCCTGACACATTAACAACGTTATCATCGATATGATCTCTGAGCCACGTTTCGGTAATACAAGCTATTTCTACATCACTACTGAGGATAACGTCGCGTAATTCATCTATTTTGGGCACCAATGACATAACATTAGATAGCATTAGGGAGGGAACGAACGTATGTTGGGAACCCGGCAAGTGTTTAATAGGAATTTTAATTAAATTATTTGGCCGGATGGAGTCATGTCGATATCGCACATTATATTTCTTATTAATTCGTTTCGAGATTATAACAGGAATTGTGCTTACTGTCTCATTGTCACACGAACAATTGTCAGGTAAACATGGAGTGGAGCTCTGTTTAGAAGGATTTAGTAAAATCTGTTTTGGTGGATCTGGGAGGATAATCGGGGAAAACTGGACGCGGGTAGTGGGATTTCCATTAACGGCCTTGGATAAGATGGGGGTCGCCATGGGTGTAGGCTGTACGTTTGGGGCTGCTGAGGTTGGGCTGTGTGGACGTTTGGTGGCAATGGCACTTGCGCTCGGGATAAAAAAGAGGCAGGTGGCAAATGGCTACTAGTAGTGGTTTTTAATACCGACCTTCTGGTTGGTACCCAAGCGTGGGAGAAATCACATCGATCGTCTTTCAGACAGAAGCCTCTGTTCTGCAAAAACGGACAGGGGACATTATGTTTATGTGTATTGCGAGATGGTTTAAGATGCTGAAAGTCGCATCGGTTTCCCTTTCGACACCAACCTCGACGCAGAAGAAATGGACAAGGAGTGGAATTCTTTGGGGGGCGGTCGTAACGATTCTTATTTGTCTGCTGGGTTCGCGGTTGCAAGGTCAAATTTTCATAAGTAGGTACACTAAATTCTGGATTGGACTGCATATTAGGCACATTACTTTCCGGTAGTCGGTCTTCGTTGGCCTTTTTCTTAGTGCTTATGGGGACGTACTGCATTGTAGGTGTGACACAAGATATTTCAATAGCACCAGGGAATTTTTCTATGAAGGCCGAGGCCATCTTTCCTTTTAATTTGGAGATACGTGATTTGAGATGCAAATTTTCTTCACGCAATTTGCATATATCTTGCTTATTTATATAGCACCGTAGGTTGGTTTGAGTCCTACCTGAGCAACCGAATGCAACAAACGTCTTGTGGAAGTGAATTGTCGGACGCTCTTCCTGTCACTTTTGGAGCACCCAAGGGAGCGTTTTGGGCCCACTTCTCTTTCTCGTGTACATAAACGATCTGCCCAGTATTACCAATAATTGCAATGTTTCCTTGTATGCCGACGACACAGTCTTGTATTGCTACGCCTCAGATGTCAATGATCTTGAAAAAAATCTTAATGAAGATGTACTCAAGTTAGCGATTTGGTTAAATGAGAATAAGCTGACACTGAATTTAAATAAAACTCGATCAATGATTATAGGCAGTGATAGGAAGTTATGTAATATATCTTCGATATCTGTCTGTGTCAACAATACTGAAGTCTCCAACGCCAGCAATTTCAAGTATTTAGGAGTCACCATCACAGCGGAGCCAACTTCACCTGGTCAGAACATATAGATCGCATTTCCGCTAAAGTCAATCAACGCCTAGGTCTTCGTAGGATTAAACACCTGTTACCATTTAATGCACGAATCCTTTTGTATAACAGTCTCGTACTCCCAATCTTTGACTATGCGGATGTTATATGGGGAGACAAAAATAATACAGTGTTAATGAACAATCTTCAGATACTCCAGAACAAAGCCGCCAAGATTGTTTTAGATAGACCATATTTTTCATCGGCAACAGACGCGTTAAACACTTTAGGCTGGACCACTCTTGAACAACGCAGATTGTATCATAGATGTTTATTTGTTTTTAAGTGTCTAAATAATCATACTTCACATGGATTTGAACTTCTAGCGAACAGAGAAATACACAACTACAATACGCGATATAAAGACAATTTAAGGCCACCTAAAGTGTCAAGAAATTGGGGAAAGCAAAGACTCGCTTATCAGGCCATAACAGACTGTAACAACTTGGACAGAAAGATAAAACTATCTACTAGTATTTCTACATTTAAGAGAAACTTTTTTGGCAATCTTTGAACTTTCCCTCGTATAATTTTTTAATATTTTTCATAGTTATGTAGTATATGCATGTCTTCCTTGTATAATAGTTTATTTAGTTCAGGACCTTTCTGAAAATCACTTTGTGAGAAAGCTTCCTGAAATTAAATATTAATTTTAAAAAAAAAATTGTATGAGCTACTGTAGTTTGCAGTGATTATTGATCCGCATACTGGAGCATAAATACGAAGACACGCCTCTAAACAAACACAAGATGGTCTCCTTGTTTCATGGTCAACTCGACAAAATTTTCCTCGTGGACATTTGACGTATATTGGCATGGATCTATGCAATAAATAAAAAGTTAAATAGTTTGTTTTATTTCTAATAATATACATAAAATATTACTCGACTGTGATTGGTTGATTTCAGTGCAGTTAATCCCAAACAGCAGTGCAATTTTCTGTAATCACAGCCGTGCAATTTTTTGTAATCACAATGCAATTTTCTGTAATCACAGTGCAAAAATCTGTAACAAACTGATCTGATTGGTAGAAAAACATTGTGATGATTAAATCAACCAATCAGTTTAAAGCAATTTAGTTTAAAGAAGTAACGTCACATGCAGATTGCTTCAAAACAAAACAAACATGGCGCCGCGCTACACCAAGTAAAAGTTGGTTAGCACTTTTTTCCATCCAGCAAACCGCCCTGTCGATTTTCTAAAGTCGTTTCTTTTTGGATTTTTTAATTAATTCGATCAGGGTTAGAGTTAGGGTTGCGGTTAGGGTTAGGGGTTAGAGTAGGGGTAGGGTTTGGGTTAGTTACATAGCTATTTAACACCTCTTCTATCTTCCGAAAATGACGCCAGGTCAGTTCGCTGGATGGAAAATAGTGCTAACCGTAAAAGTTGCCTTCGCGTGGAAAATATGGCTTTTATCTTTATTTTTAAATGGAAAAGCATTTCCCTTAAACAATTAAGACTAACAGTTGAGTGGAATTTTCAAGCTGTTAGCGTTGTATAATGTGATATAACAAGGCCAGAAAAACTTTGCCAGTGGAGTATAAACGCGTAAGTCAAAAACTACAATTGTCTCGAACATTTTTATGTAAATTATTAAAATTAAGTAATAGCATGGTTTCTCGTGAATTTGGACAAACATGCACTCGTGAGTTTTTCAAAGACCTCAAATAGCACTCGTCCTTCGGACTCGTGCTATTTTGAGGTCTTTGAAAAACTCACTCGTACATGCTATCTAATTTACACATAAAATTTCCATCTAAAAACCCTTCAAAAATACAATATATTGTCTCATGTGCATTCATGCAAATACAAGGACTGTAAATGATTCGTGGGTGGAAGCAGGATATTCAATATTTCTACCTACATTATTTACTATTCCTAGCCAGGGGGAAAGACAAATATTCTTTCCAATTTGCTTCAAACATTTATATTCCTAATACAAAGATTCATATCAGTCCTACCCTAAATATTCATATTTCGGCCTTCCTGAAATATTCTTATTGTTACCGAAAAATATTCGGCATATATTCAAACATATTCCGCTTCTACTCCCAAAAATGATACAAGATTGTTAATTTAGTAGTTGGTTATCTGCAATTGCTGTATAGTATTTTTGAGTGCATTACTTGTTATTTATGGATATAGCAGTACCGTATACGTACTTCGGCATTTACAGGTTGGACAACCACGTGCGTCATATATTCGGACTGTTCGATAAGGACATGGTATACAACGAATCTGTGGACAAATAGGTACCTGGTTTGGTAAAGCTATATATAAAAAAATGAAAGAAACTACATCACTGAACGACATTGCGCCTTGTCAGAAAAATATAATTCAGGAAATAAATTCAGGTTATAACGGTTATATAGCTAACCTTCAGTACCAGTGGCGTGCTGGGTACTATTTTTCTGGGGGGGGCCAGTCGGCTGGCAACTAATATGCGCCCCTATAATATTACCCTTGATAAACGAGGGCCGAAGGCACATGCCGAGCGCCACGGGTGCGAGGTTTGTCTTGGGGGGTCCGGGGGCATGCCCCCCGGGAAAATTTTTGAATTTAGAGTCTCTGAAATGCCATTTCCTGGACTTTGGGGGAAGATTTGACAGAAATCTGATGGTCAGGAAACGGCATTACGTGTCAAAATTTGAAAATTGGTTAGAATTTAGTAGTAGCACTTAAGAGGCTGTCTCCGTAAAAACCTCCAGGTCACTATGGGGCTCAAAAATAGATTTCTCTCATACTCTAGTATTTTGAAGATCTATCCTTGGGAACAACTAAAATCGATGTCATTTTACTCAAATTTCCTTTAAATTATTTTTGGGGGCGATTGATATTCGATCGACTGGTAACCAACTTGATACTCCGAATGAAGGCCAAATATCGACATATTTTCAGCGCTATTTTTCAAATCAAATTCATACCTAAATTTCAAAATTTTTGCTCAGAAATATAGACTTATCCTTCTGTTTTCGACGGTGATACAACTTAGATCATTATTCTTTGGTATAAAATAGAAAACAGCGCAGTTATTGACCCTCCCGAACGGATAAAGGATATCGTCTCAAAATATGTCAACTTCGAAAGCTTATTTCAAAATCGTGGCACTTGATTGGCACATGACTTTAACTTTTCTATAAACTACTAACATTAGTCAACACAAATCGCCAATTATATCTTTCTGCTCTACCATTTGACAAAAATGACAAGCGCGCAAACTTTGTAAAATTTGAAAATGTGTCGAAATCGAGCATACTTTATTGGTAAACATAATTATTGATATTAACAGATAAAACCACCTTACACTACACTGAATGAAGCTTCATTATGTAAATACATGTCTTTCATCATTATTCTTTGGTTTGGCGCTTGAATCAAATTGTTTGAGTACAGTTTGGCTTCACGGATAGAGTCATTCAATCATTCAATGCCAGTGTGTCCAGTGTCTTCTGCGCGCCTCAATACCACGAGTCCTGATTGTGACATACTATACAATCTTCGCCCTGTTCGCTTTGTTTACCTCTTTAACAAATACATGTTTAACAAATAACAATATTCAATGAAATTGGAAAACTCAGAATTAGTCATACTACAGACAGAATTTTCATCGTTTTAAACTGTTTTATAAAAGTTTCGTTAGAATGTACGAATTAAATCTCGGGGAAAACCCCGGGCAATGATGTCAAATGTCAATATTTCGTTAGTTTCGCTCAGTATAGTTTTCTAGCAACTGAATTGTCTCTAGGTTTAGAAACAATTATCAATGAAACTAGAATTCAAGTAAGTCACGGTTCTGTATAAAAAAAATTAACTTTTTCAGGCCGACCCTGGGTCACTTTGCTCAAGGCTATGCTTCAAGAATTTACATTATTTCTTATTGTATAAAAATATGCGAATATTTTGATATAATACAAAACAATTCAGCGCAAACAGCTGTAACCCATTTGAACGTCTCAGTTATAAAAATCAATGTTATTCCTTTTTTCAGTAACAATTAGAAAGGTTCTGAAAATTATAATTAATTTATATTCTTCTTTCCGACAAGCTTTAAAGGGTGACAAATTTGCAAGTGATAACTAATGTCATTCTTACACGCCAGCAACTTCGAAGAACAGTCTGTGTCTCGGAATTTTCCACACTCAGAAGTAGAAAAGGAACATTTCTACATTATTGTTTACCGTCATTCTCATCTGTCAACATAAAATCTACTGTCTGTCGAAATCGTTTAAGGCCCTGTCACACTATTGCGTATCGTACTAGCGTATGCCAGCGTATGAAAAATATCACTCATACGCCGGTATACGCTGACATACGCTAGGGGTACGCTAGGCATAGGTTGTATACGTTTCAAGCACGGTCGCATACGGTGGCATACGGCGAGGCAGAAAATTTTTTTAAGCATGTTCAAAAATTTTGTGCGTATCGGACGTATGTTTTATACGTAGGGATACTCTAGGCACACGCTCAATACGCTAGAGGTACGCCAGATGTACGGTACTCATACGCTGGCATTTCAAAGGATTTTTGTGCGTATGAAAATGATTTCATTAATTTTCATACGGTTCTCATACGTTTCTCTCATACGCAATAGTGTGACAGGGCCTTAACGTTGCATGATCACAAATTGCGGCTGTAGTAGAAGTAGAACACCATTATTGTAAACACAAAAACCTCGTGCAATACTGTCTAAGACTACTACTATTTAATTCAATACAAAGAAAGGGAAATCAGAGAGCAACGAAACATTTCATCGTCATTTGATTGACATGTTTACGCTCAGCGAGTACATTTCTTTCGGTTAGGAGTTTTCCCCGAGATTAATTCGTACATTCTATAAAACGAAACTTTATATAACAGTTTAAGGTAAACAAACCAATGAAAGTTATGTCTGTAGTATGACTAATTCTGAATTTTCTCATTTCTTTGAGACATTTTATTTACAGGAGGTAAACAAAGCGAACAGAGCGAAGTTCGTATTCACAATCAGGACTGATGCCGTCATGGCATTGAGGCGCGCAGAATTCGAACACACTGCAGGACACACTGGCATTGAATGACTATCCTTGAAGCCAAACTGTACAGTCAAACAATTTCATTCGAGTGCAAAACCAAAGAATAATGATGAAAGACATATATTTACATAATCAAGCTTCATTCAGTGTAGTGTAAGGTGGTTTTATTTGTTAATATCAAAAATTATGTTTACCGATAAAGTATGCTCGATTTCGACACATTTTCAAATTTTACAAAGTTTGCGCGCTTGTCATTTTTGCCAAATGGTAGAACAGAAAGATATTATTGGCGATTTGTGTTGACTAATGTTAGTAGTTTATAGAAAAGTTAAAGTCATGTGCCAATCAAGTGCCACGATTTTGAAATAAGCTTTCGAATTTGACATATTTTGAGACGATATCCTTTATCCGTTCAGGAGGGTCAATAACTGCGCTGTTTTCTATTTTATACCAAAGAATAATGATCTAAGTCATATCACCCGCGAAAATAGAAGGATAAGTCTATATTTCTGAGCAAAAATTTTGAAATTTAGGTATAAAATAATTTGATTTAAAAAATAGCGCTGAAAATATGTCGATATTTGGCCTTCATTCGGAGTATCAAGTTGGTTACCAGTCGATCGAACATCAATCGCCCCCAAAAATAATTTAAAGGAAATTTGAGTAAAATGACATCGATTTTAGTTGTTCCCAAGGATAGATCTTCAAAATACTAGAGTATGAGAGAAATCTATTTTTGAGCCCCATACTGACGTGGAGGTTTTTACGGAGACAGCCTCTTAAATTGGGCAATGCTAACTACTTCCAGCAATTAATCTAATCCCAATTTTATTCTCTACTGATCTGAATTCATTTACAACTTACAGCTCTTTTATACAATAACACACGGACCCCACGCATATGCATGATTCCCGTGATCGCTTCGAAGCCTGATCAATATTCCGGTAATGAGACATTGCGTGTGATCACTTATCATGTTTCTAGATGAACGAGTGATTTCGTGTGAGTCGTGAGGTAGCAAATACGGTTAGACAAAATAGTCTGCAATTTAATATACTGACTCACTTTGTAGCCTATGCGCTTAGTCTGTTTATAAGTCTATAAACACATCTTTCCTTGGCGGAATTAGTAACTATATTTCTACGAATGCGTTTCTTCCCACCTACTTTCAAAATTCGGCGCGGGATCGGCGCCCCCTTTTCATTTTTGCGCCCCTCAAAAATTGCCAGCTGGGGGGGGCCGTGGCCCCCCGGCCCCCCCTGCCAGCACGCCACTGTTCAGTACCACAACACATCGTCTATAATTAAAGAAGATATGAAACGTTGTGAGTTTAATATCTACAGAAATAACTGTGGGATTATTTCTGCACTGCATTATTTGCCAGTAATTGCTGCCGCAGGCAGCTTCCTATTCTTGTGATTTGTTACCAGACCTCTTTACCGAGCTATATGAATGCGACAATGTTTTGGATTTAACAATGTTTGGATGTTCAGTTTTATGACGTTTTGTGACGTAGAAGATTCGACGGGTTTTTACGGAAGCTACCGGCTGCTCTTCGGGACTTGCCAATATCACAGAATACTACACAGAAGTCCATCTCCATTGTTTTTAGCGTAAGCTCTATTCGTCATGATTCGTCACTCAGCAAGTACCGTAAACGGAAGCAGTCACCCCCCTGGAAATACTAAAAATGGCGTATGTTCAGGGGGGTGACTGCTTCTGTTTACGGTACTTGCTGAGTGACGAATCATGACGAATAAGAGCTTACGCTAAAAACAATGGAGATGGACTTCTGTGTAGTATTCTGTGCCAATATTTAGCACGAGGGCGAAACTTACAAGCTGGCAAGTTTTAGCAAATAATTTGCGATTTTTAAGATTAAAGCATTATCTATGATCCTTTTAGTTTACGAAGAATTTTCAGAAGATTTGACGATTTGTTCTTCTATTTATAATATGTAGGCTCGTGTTTGATTTTATAAACCTGACAGTGCATATTTGGTGTTTGGAATCATTGTGTTCAAGCTGTCGCTGATCAATATATTGATCAGACACTTTGCGTGTTGGTCACGGTGGCCAAACAGGCAACTCAAATAAAATTTACATCAATTCTGAACAAACAAACAAACGGAAACAAACGAGAGCCATTGTGTTCAAAACAAACGAGAACCATAGTGTTCAAAACAAACGAGAGCCATTGTACGAAGGTATCACGTGACTCAGGCCCTGTTTACACTATACCGGATTCGCTGGTCACGACATCTTCTTTTGCCGCTACGGAGCAATGGTTAGTGGCAAAAGCTTATTAGTTTAACAGAATTGGCATGTTTATTTGGGTTTCTGAGATTAAAAATCTTCACAGCCTTTCGATACCTACAAAATTTGACCCACTCCGATAGCAATCCGGTATAGTGTAAACGGGGCCTCAGAGCTACAGTATATCATATAAAACTGCAAATTTTACAGACCTCTATTACTGCTGCTGATAGATCAAGTTGCAGTGATATATATTGCATTTGGTTAAGGGGTCACGTCCATATTCATGTTGCCACTCATAACGTCGAGCGTGGCAGTCACATTCTTCAAAACTTTCACAAAATTGTCATTTTGCCACGAGATTATCGAGATAACGTCGAGAGAATTTAGATAAACCCACCCACCCACTCATAACGTCGATTCGACGTATGCGTGGCAATATGAATATGGACGTGACCCCTAAATGGGGGTAATAATTGAGCAATATCGTGCATTGGTGCACATTTTAATAGTTATAGTAATATAAATATGTTGATATGAGCACCTGTATATAACACCCCCCCCCCCCACCTATGTATAAGCCCATCAACAAACGCTTACTAACTTATATAAGTCCAGGGCTTATAATTGGAGGTTTATGGTATTTGGTTTGTTTACAATATTTGGTTTGTCCGCACGGTTTGAGTGTTTGACAATTGACATTTGAAATAAATGAGATATAACTTTAAAACATTGCATTCACTGTTTTACTTGGCCAAACAATCTATTAAAATTACATGTCAGTAGTTAAACCTACTTGTTATTATTATAAGTAATAGCATGGCTTGAGGGAGATTAGTGATTAAATGGCCCCGTAACCCGAGGCAGGTTTGCGGAATTCCCGAGGGCGAAGCCCGAGGGAATTCCGCAAACCTGCCGAGGGTAAGGGGTCATTTAATCACTAATCTCCCGAAAAGCCATGCTATTAGTTTGTAATAGCATAGTTTCGCTCCCATTTAAAAATGGACAAACATGCCCTACTTGGAATCAGCGTATTTAAGCTAAAACATTTGCTTCATTGCTTGTGGGATGTAAAAGCTTGTTGCACATGCGCACTTTTTACGCTCTAATCGGTTACGCATGCGCAATCTATCATTTAACGTACCACAACAAACACGCTAAATATATTAGTATAAATTTGAAGACTGCACGTGCGTAATTTAAATGATGCGGCAACTCAGGGATCGGATGATAGACTATTGACGGCTCTGAGCTAACTGTTGCTGTTCCTTGCACGATTATGTGCGTGAGGCACTTGCCTAATGCGTAGTCGTCAGGGAGACAAAGGTGTGACCCTTGGTAACGGGCGATTAGTTCTAATAGCGCTCGGGCGATTAGAACTAATCGCCCGCTACAGCGGGCGATACGTGATTAAACGTCCCTGTTGAAACAAAAGAAACCCGGGCAACTATGCTATTACAATGGGTAATAACCCATCAGCTGCCACTCACCTAGCCAAATGCCGTAAACATCTGACTATAAGCCCTGGGCTGGGTCTGGGCGATTTTTGATGGGTTTATACAAGGGGGGAGGGGAGGGGGGGGGGGCTTATATACGGGGGCTAATACATGGACGATCTTTTGTGTTAGTATTAAACAAGTCAGGCATAAAACAAGTCAGTCATAAACAGAAAAATAAATGTGTATTAATAAGGTGCTTTGATTAACACAGTTGGCTATAAAGACAATGACAATGTTTTTAAATATCGTTCTTTGCCCTACAGTCATTTTTTAGTTGAAAAGCCACCTTAAGTACGGGACTACATGCAGTCCATGAGTATGAGTACTTCCACACACCAGAAGGCGCATGCATGCTGTGGTGCGCATGTCAAGTAGCGACAATAACAAAAAATGTAAACAATACCTAAAGGTGGCTTTTCGACTAAAAAATGATTGTAGGGTCCCTTTAAAAGACAATGTCAATGTTGAATAACGTAGTGGGCTCATATTCAGGGGACTTATATTTGGTGGTCTTGAGGTTGGGAGCTATATTCAGGGGGCGGGGCTTATATTCTGGTGGTGGGGGGGCTTATAGTCAGAGGTTTACAGTATATATAACTTTTTATTGGTAGAGTATTGCAAATTATTTCATTACAACTACTCAAATACCTCCTACAACCCATCACTATATTAGTACTATATTCAAGACAATTAACAAATTTGGTTGTGGATTTACCTGCAATGCATTGCAGCTGCCACATGATGCTGCCATATGATTCGTTATCAAAATGTTGACGCCCAGGGCCGTGCCACCTTGGGGTGGGGGACGGGGTAACACCCCCAAAAAAAGGGCCCAACTTGTGGGGAAGGGGGCCCTGGCATGCTGGAATTGCAAAATTTTTAAAGAATTAAGGATTTGTTTGCTAAATTATGGAAATTTCAGGGAAATGTTGTTTTGCGAAAGATTTTGGGAACTGTTGTTTTTGAAAACATAACATTGCCCGTTGTCAACATTCTCCGGGAAAAATTTTTTGGGGGGCCCTGGAATGGAAGGCGTCCCAAATTTTGGAATACACCCCCCCCAACCAGAAACCGGTTGGCACGGTCCTACCCAGTGCGCTTATGGAGGTCCACCATTTTGAATATTATCAGGGGTGAATGCCTCTCAGCGCACTGGCTAGCACCATGGCGTCATTGTGATGACGAATTATGGTCATGTAACACTGACGTTGAGACGCGATTGGTAACCAGGCCTCCATGTCAAACATAAGGTAATCAAAGCACTAACTTTTTCGCAAGTTCACAACGCGAATACACGTACGGCAGCAATTTCACTAACTTTTTGTTATACTAGTATTTATAGATATATCAGTATTTTTTTAGATAGATCATGCAAGTGATAGTGGCAAACTGCAGCTATAGCCTAATCACAGGGTTACTCTTGTCTTTCATCACTATATGATAATCTCTTCGATGTTTGGCTGCTCCGGAATATGGCTTAGCTGCATGTATAGCTATGCATAACCGTAGCTATGACGTACGTGCTATGCTATGACGTCACCGTCTCATCAATATAATTATACTAAATCCGTGGTACAGCACTTACAGTTGTAAATACTAGTACTCCTATAATCCCTGATGAAATTATGTTTTCTTTCGCTCCTTTCTTTAAACTTAACCTATAATATAAATGTTTTAAAACTTTAAAACTAATCGTGTCGCTATGGGCCAATGGCAATACTTGAGCCTTCGTTCAGTGTTGGCCAGTTACTAATACTTCATGTTAATCAGGTTAATCAATGTTTGGAAAATATAGGCGGTCTTGTTGCATGCATGTATTTCTAGTAGCAAGTCTGTTACCTTATTCCACTTGTCACACTGACAACTGACAACAATGAGCAGTGCGAACACAGCCTGATATCGGCTTAATAACAACCTTGTTAAAACTAGTTTGCAGATCCGTAACATCTTGCGCGTGTTTCCGTGTGTTGCATGACTTTATCCTAATGTGCAAACACTGTATATATCTATCTTTGAGAACAATTCAGAACTGATACAACTATCCAGTATAGTTCATACTGGTTCACTAATTCATTCCATTTCAGCAGGAAACATATACATAATAATGGATGCCGTGGTTGGTCTTCTTGAAACAGTGGCCACACCGGCATGTAGGCATATATTAAATATAATGTAAGAGATATAATGTAATAAATAATAATTTAAAAAATCAATTCAAATAAGTAACCTTCTGTCCTCCTAGCAAAAGGCTTTCACTATTAACTGAGACTAAGTGTTTTCAATCTTTACATTTTTTTGAGTAATAATTCATATATGACGTATAACTGCATGATATGCAACTGATGACAAAGCAGTGAGTGAAGTTTTTAAATATATACAGTGATGTAGAAGTGGGGGGAGGCCCTTAGTGGTGGAGTCCCCCTTCTTTAAGCTCGGGGGGGGGGGGCTGAGCCCCCCATTCTACTTTAGAAAATTGAGAATTTATTAAGAACACCATTAAAAAAACTTGTCTGCTTTTTCATGACGTAGAATCAAAATTACTAAAATGGCGTCCTTATAATGACGTCACGCATTTTTTTTTACGACTTCACGGCTTCACGTTCGTCAAGAGAGCCCCCCCCCTCCCTCCTCTGGTAAATTTAGTTCTACAGCACTGAATATATATATCAGCTAAAGATATCACGGTAAGATTCTTACCCGAACTACAGGAGAACAAGGGAAAACAATGAACTAAGTTATAGCGGGCCGGAAGTCCATTTTTAATGAATATTTCTTAATCAATGTCAAAATTAATAGACTAGACTATAGTCAGGTATTTTGCAATTTCAAACCAGACAGGTACACGTACGTTTACTTGGAACAGCCGTTCTTGGAAGTAGACAGGAAGTTAATTAATATGCCATATTCCAGAAGTTTTGTAGCGATTAAGCACATCCCCCGCTGTTTTTCAATGTATGTAAATTCATTAATTAATTTTATTAAGACAACATAAGCGTGAGAATATTCTCAAAAGGAGCAGTATCACCGAGTTGCTGTTATAGCCAACTTAAATACCGAAAAAATCTTTACACTTCAGTGTCTTGTCTAGACATGGAAGAAAACAGTACACTACTAGTATAAATCCTAATGACATCAGTTCCTCAAAGTTTCCACGAGCACTCATATTCAATAATTCAATTGGAAAGAAAAGTGCACGACCGAAGGATTCATCAAGCTTTGCCGCAAACAGCGTTATCCTGTACATGATTTCCTGATTCATCAGTGGCAGGTTTCTTACCGATATGGTCTTGCTCATGTTCTGCTGTTGAGCAAAAGTTTAAATAAGGTATGAATTTAGGACAATTAATTAAAGGCAGAGATGCAACTCTCGATCGCTCGGGTTTGACCGCCAACTTTCATTGACTCACATTTGAGAAAAGCCTGAGTTTGTTCCTTTTAAAACATTCGCAAAGATGTTTTAACACATTCAACTGCTTTAGTTTACTAACAGCCGGTCTGTCCAATGCCAAATTAAACTAGTGGGGAGAAACGACACAAAAGAGAGAGACTAATTGTAGCCTAATACCGATCTCACTTAATATATGTAACTGAAATAGTTGACGTTTTTGGAACTTCTGTATAGTATCTAATGCATGCAGACCAACAGAATTAATTTCTGCAATACATATCTTTAGTTCGCAACAACAGAATAGTGAAACTATTTTCTCTTCGTCGTTTTGGCGCTTTCACTTTAATTAGCTTCCCAAGAACTGGTTGTTCTGAGAACGACTCGGAGGCAACTTCCGCTGCGACAAAAATGCACACATTTTTTATGTTGCTTGTGCAAGTACGAGTTAATAAACTGCTTCTTGGAACGTTGAACATTTGGAGATGGCATTTTTTCCATCCCAGTCCAGGCGTATATAGTTATCAACTAAAAATACATGCATGCAGCAACCCTTCGCCTATGATTTAGCTATGAAGTATTACTAATTAATTGGCCAACACTGAACCCAGGATCAAGTATTGCCATAGCAACACAATTATTTTTAAATTTTTAAAAAGTTTTAGATTCTTTTGTATAAAATGGCAAAAATGGTTGAAAGTTTGATACTTTTTATTATATAACAATGAATTTCCGCAATATATACTCAAATTACTGAGTAATTTATTTTTAGTTCGGTGTTGAAATTAATTTGCTCTCCTTTACATTTTAAGTTTTTCTCTTAAAGGGTATAATTTAGGAAACTTAGGTACAGCTACATAGTTGAAATGGAAGCAGTGTATTGTTTTAAGCAAAATTTTGCAACAAAATTCATAAACATTAAACAGTCAAAGCAAATTGGCCCTATATTTTACGATTTCCCATAATAAACCAATTCTTCCCACAGTAAACCAATTCTTGTAAGGTCTTGGCTAATGCTTTCCTTTCCCGTGTAAATAGTACCCGGCTGACGCCCGGAAGCGTTGGCTCAGGGATTAATGTAGGAAAGCAGATCACCGCAATAACGCTTAACTGAGCCAACACACTTATACCAATTGCACCAGGGCGAACGAAGAGAGGGCGTGGAAACGCCAATACATCGAGCGTCCCCATCCGGGATGTGGGCTTCGCAGGGGGTAAGACGTTCTAATTGTAAACAAATATGGCTACGCGTATATGACCCATCAGAAGGTATGCTGAAACTATTGCTTTATAAAATATTACTTGTGTAAAATTTATATGTTTTTGTTACTTTTAGCTATTATAAGAAACTTAAAGATAAGATTTAAGTAACGAAAAACTTTATTTTTCTGGTGTTATCACAGGCGGCCCAGACGTGTATTATGCACCTATCAATGTTAAGCCCCCAGGGGGGGAGGCCGGGATATAGGTGGGGATTAGACTTTTTGAAGAAAATTTTGAGCTAATGCCCCAATATGGGGCAACAAAATACAGGCGAATATTGAAATATTCCCCACCCTGGGGACCAAATCCCCACAGTATAAAACAGAACATAATAAACAAACTTAACAAATTCTGTTGAGAATAGAGCAGCAACATTGTTTTAAAATCATTAAAAGGATTTTATTTACAGAACTGTTGATTGTTGAATGATTTGGGACTGTTGAATTTTATTTAGGACCAATGAATGTTTCAACAACATTATTCAAGTTTTTCTCCTTCAAAACGTTCAAAAATTCCATTAAAATTCTATTTCTACTCGTTTCGCTCGCCATTCTGCTCAGGGGCGTAGCATGACCTTTTTAACTGGGGGGGTGTAACATGTAAGTTTTACCGACCCACGCGCCACGAGGCGCCACCATGGTTGGCGCCGAGCGGAAAATTTTTTGAAAATATGGAGTCTCTAGATCGTTGGAAATGGCATTTTCAGAGCCTTCTGTACCTTATACACACAAGGTTTGGTAGCTTTTATTTATATCAAACAAAACCATATTGTTGAAGTTGTGTTATTTTCGAAATCCGTGAGAATCCGTCAGATATTACTGTAACAAGCTGTGAGACTGCGAGTGTGAGCTCGCCGTGAGGTTTTATTAGAATCCGTGACCGCCCCTTATACGCTACATATAACATATACCATAACAGCTATACAGCAATTGACAAATAAATATTTCGGCGCGCGTTTAATTTAATGACACTTACCGTGACTTTAGTCAGCCGTCTAGAAATAACGTAGAACCAGAAACGTAGCAAACGCTTTATTAATTGGAATAATTGTTGTCTTTGTTACTTCGCGATAAGTCATTTTACCCAATGGCATTTATCTTGTTGTTTATTGTAATGAACAGACTTGAAAAATTGGCGAAACATTTTATGAGCACCGCGTGTCAATAACAAGTCTAACAAATATATAAATATAATCTTTAATTCTTTTGCGTATCATTGTATCAAGGTCAAAAGTTCGCGGACAGTTGTACATGTCCAATCAGAACCGACTGTTTTCGCAGCTCTTGCAAGTGTAATACGATAGGAAATTAGGGGCTCCAATGCTTATGCGTAGATATTTAATATAAGTGTTTTAATACTGAAGAATTACGTACATTTTGCATACCTTTATTGGAGAACAAGGCACAACATTAATTTAATTTTTTATTATTATTAAAAGCCATTTACCGAGGAGCAAAATTCCACTTTAACCGATTTGTTTTATCGACCGCTGTCATGGCTCTTGCCATTACCGAATAACTTCGCGTTTTACCGACTACCTCACTAAAACTGGGGGGTGTCACACCCCCCCACACCCCCCCGCACGCTACGCCCCTGAAATTTCTGCTTGCTTTCCATGTGGTTGCCCAACCGCATCCAAGGAATTACTGGTCAGCGGTAGTCACGCAACTTAAACGTGTGGTTTAAGATTTGTCAAATGTCCCAACCCTCGGGCTCTGAAGAATGGTAAATATCCCCACTTGGGGCAAGAAATTTCGTGCAAATCCCGAGGGTACGCCCGGCCTCCCCCCCCTGGGGGCATAACATTGATAGGTGCATTAGTGTATAGTAAATATATCATTATAGAATATACTACACAATAAAATTTGTAATGAATTTTGTATTTTAAAATCATATTTACTTGCCTACTTTGATTGTATGTGATCGTCTTTTATTTCTGAGCGACTTTACATTCGATGCCTGCGACTGTCTTCATAGGTGATAGTATTGAAAGCAAAGGCTAACGATTCCAGTTCTCAAACAGCCGAACGAACAATTCAAATCGAAAAATATCCCCTTCAAATTGCTTTGTTCGCGGTAAAACTTCGCCAGAGTATAGAATAAACACCCATCTTCGAACATACAATGCAATATTAACACGTTCTATAATTTTTGCAATGGATTTTTAGCGAAATGTTTCGAGACTAAAATTCTATGGAACTTAGAAAGCCCGATAATTACTACGGCGCCTGCTTGGCCACCTAGCCTCCTTTACCGTTTGGATTTTCAGGGGGGGGGGATCGAATAAAAAACACCTATTTCCGGCAACAGCCAGCCAATCAACGCCGCAATACCGACTGTTTACAATATTTGAAATCTGATATTGTAATTTATCAACAACAAAACTCTAATAAGATAGAAAGAGAGCTGTTGCAAATGACAATATCAGATTTAAAATATAGTAAACCGTCGCTATCGCGGCATTGATTTGCTGGCTGTTGTTGCTGTATACGATCGAAAGAGTTTTGTTGTTGATAAATTACAATATCAGATTTCAAATATTGTAAACAGTCGGTATTGCGGCGTTGATTGGCTGGCTGTTGCCGGAAATAGGTGTTTTTTATTCGATCCCCCCCCCTGAAAATCCAAACGGTAAAGGAGGCTAGGTGGCCAAGCAGGCGCCGTAGTAATTATCGGGCTTTCTAAGTTCCATAGAATTTTAGTCTCGAAACATTTCGCTAAAAATCCATTGCAAAAATTATAGAACGTGTTAATATTGCATTGTATGTTCGAAGATGGGTGTTTATTCTATACTCTGGCGAAGTTTTACCGCGAACAAAGCAATTTGAAGGGGATATTTTTCGATTTGAATTGTTCGTGTCGGCTGTTTGAGAACTGGAATCGTTAGCCTTTGCTTTCAATACTATCACCTATGAAGGCAGTCGCAGGCATCGAATGTAAAGTCGCTCAGAAATAAAAGACGATCACATACAATCAAAGTAGGCAAGTAAATATGATTTTAAAATACAAAATTCATTACAAATTTTATTGTGTAGTATATTCTATAATGATATATTTACTATACACTAATACACGTCTGGGCCGCCTGTGGTGTTATTTTATTTCTATACTCTGTTTAATTTGGTGTTTAAAAATGGCCGTCGAAATGTTGTAAGAGAGTGTTAGCGCGCACTGCTTCCTGATAAAAACCCAATGATTTCCAAAACCTAAATTATAATTTGTTATTAAGTTATGATGAAAACCTTTGCGTAGACAAAATTATAGAGTGATCAAATATGAGACAGATATGACCCCTACAGTCATTCAGCTTCCTTGCTATTTAGAAGTGCATGGTTGCCCATTAGTCGAAGAAGAATTGCTATTGTATGCGCTTGTTTGCACTCCTTTCCTGAAAAAGGCTACAATATTAAGGCTAAATAGCAACGAAATATGACCCAATAATCCATGCAATTAAAAATATCTATCAAATTAACTTCAAAAATCATGATTTGAGGAATTATATTTATCAGGCAACCCATAATTTAGTGACAGGTCTTGGGATGTGGGTGTACTACAAAACTATATTGACTGAAGTTTTGGAAAAATTTAGCCAACTTTTGAAGGATTTTATTAGGTCCCGTTCACATGAGACACTGGAACGAAGTCAATTAACCGGGACCATTTCGTTTTGGTCATAATATTATATATAATAGATGTAAATTTACATGAGGTCTCAAGTCATTCCGCCTGCTGGACCAAGCCGACTGACTTCAGACCAGCATGAATTCAGACCGGAATGAATGTTGACATTGGAACAACTGTGAACAACACATGCTAACAAAGCCATCTAAAAAAGAAAATTGCCTGGCAAGGGGAATAAATTGAAAATTTTGTGATTTTCATACCGGTCTCATGTAAACATGTTGACAATTTAAATTTTCATTCCAGTTTGGTTTCATTCTGGCTCATGTAAACAGGGCCTTACAAACTGTGATTCAGTATAATGGGATGAGATTAAGGAATTGAAAGATTTTATAAGTGAGCAATGCTTAAAAGCAAGATATATAAACAATGAAAGAAATGGCACTAACAGAGCCACAACTTCTCCAGAAAAGTGTAAAATCCCATGAAACTGAATCACAGTTTGTGAGTCAATCCTTCAAAATTTAGTTAAATGTTTCCAAAACTTCAGTCAATATAGTTTTGTAGTACACCCATTTTAAGGGTTCCTTTCATCTTTCACCTTGCCAAGACCTGTCACTAAATTATGGGTTGCCTGAATAGATATAATTCCTCAAATCATGATTTTTGAAGTTAATTTGATAGATATTTTTAATTGCATGGATTATTGGGTCATATTTCTCTGCTATTTCGCCTTAATATTGTAGCCTTTTTCAGGAAAGGAGTGCAAACAAGCGCATACAATAGCAATTCTTCTTCGACTAATGGGCAACCATGCATTTCTAAATAGCAAGGAAGCTGAATGACTGTAGGGGAATGGATAGCTTTTTCATGAGCTCTGCTCAGTTTGTATGTTGTAACTTATGTCGATCCATTGCAAGTGAATTTAACAAAGGCCAGTAAACAAAATTGACAAAAATATACACGATAAAGTTGCACATTTCAGCTTGGAGTTTGGTACTATTTCAACTGTCAATTCGACATCGAACTTTGAAAGGTTCAAAACCTATCTGTCTCATATTTGATCACTCTATAATTTTGTCTACGCAAAGGTTTTCATCATAACTTAATAACAAATTATAATTTAGGTTTTGGAAATCATTGGGTTTTTATCAGGAAGCAGTGCGCACTAATGCATGAGTCAATTCCTGGAGTAACCATCCCCCCCCCGGGACACCCCCGGGAATTTGCCCGATAGACAGTTCACGGGAGTCGGGAATTTGCCTTTCATATATGTGCACGGGGGCCGGGTATTGGAGGACCCCGGGGATTTGACAAATGGTTGCCCAGAATCCCACCCACAAATTTTAAGGCAGCAAAACATAGTTTCAGGCAAGCATGTGGGCGCGCTGATCGTATTTTGCGCCCTCGTGGTCAAGGTGGCGTGAAATTTATTGTAAGAATAAGCGAAAATTATACCCTGTGCCATGCAAATTTAAATTCGAAGTTCGCAACGAACTTGCGAACTTCGCAACGAAGTTCGGAACATTTGTGGTCAAAGTTTCGTGAAATCGACTGTAAAATCGTCCCCGGGGTGGGGCATTTTCCACTCTCAGCTTGCGCAGGGGCCGTGCATTAGTCTTCAAGTTGTGTCCCGGCACCCGGGCATTTACACTATCATAACCAATCAAATCAAATTCCCGGGTGTGTTCCCGGGGGGGGGGAGGGGGGATGGTTACTCCTGGAATTGACTCATGCATAACGCTCTCTTAGGGAAAGTACATTTATTATGCCGAGGGGGGGGGATGAAGATGTTAAGGGGGGGCTCCGAAATATTTTCTGGCATTAAAGGGGGGGCTCTTAAAGTTCTTGATAAACTGAAGGGGGGGCTCTAAACTTTTCAAAGGTTTGACCTCAGCAAATTAAAGTTAAAATATTTACATGCAATTTGTTTGCGAAATTTGCCTTAGAAAACGCCAGAAATTCAGTCCTAGAGCTTCAAAAATGTAAAAATTTTCTGGGGAGGACCCCCAGACCCACCTTTTCTCCCAAAACTTAGTATGAGACTGCAGGGCCGTAGCAAAGGGGGGTATTGGGGGGGGGGGTGGTTAACCACCCAACTTTTTTAGAATTAACATATTCGGAAAATCAGGTTGGTCATTCGGAAAATTACGGCAGTAATAGTATAACAAAATTTTTGTTGTTTATAATAAACAGAGAGAATATTATAAAATTGTATTGTCAGTATCATAAACTGATTTACAAAATCGCGGCATTTACACATGGATAACATTTAACAAATCGTAGATTGGTAAATGTTTTTCGGTTTATTACTTCCCAGGGCCGTAGCAACCGGGGGGAGGGGGCAGCCCTCAATATATCTTTAAAATACTGACAATTGATTAATTTTAAGCGGCTACATTACCCATGACAAACCGCAAAGAATCATATTACCCATATACGCCTTCGCCCATTTAGTTCTTCTAAATTGTTCGCCCATTTAGTTCTTCTAAATTGTAAGCAAATTAATTGTAAATTTCGACGTGCTAAAACTCTGTTTTCTGACCATCAGAATTCTGTCAAAACTTCCCCCAAAGTCCACGAAATGGCATTTCAGAGACTCTAAATTAAAAAATTTCCTCGGGCCTTCGGCCCTCGCCACTCCCTTATCAAAAAGATCTTTCTACAGAACTGCACGCTTCTGTAATATGTCTGTGGGTAAAATATGAGTATTTTTGTTTGTAAATTGTGTTTTCATTTTCCGGATAGCAAACACCTTCGTGGCTTCGTATGCCATGAAATATTCGGAAATTTCTTTCGTCGTTCGGAAATTTTTGGCCTACAGCTCCCCCCAACTATGCATGCTTAGCTACGGCCCTGTATGAGAGTGCCAATCAATAACAATTATGCAAAAAGCTTTATTATAATTATTACACGTATAATCCTCTGATATCCCCCCCCCCCCAAACGTCAGATGCTTTGCTACGTCCCTGATGTTTGTATTCGAAACCGATTTCAGTTTTAAGATATCCTTAGTCTGCTCTTCTAAATGGATACATGAAATCACCTATAGCTTATTTTAAATTTTTTGGCGCCAGGTTTGTGAAGTAATTTACGCGCCAAAAAGTAGCAGTTCCAAAAACAAAAAAGCATATACGATTTGCAAGAATGATATGTTCTATGTTTATGGGATATTTCGTACAAACAGGATGGAAATTAAAGAAATTGAAGCATACTGGCACTTTTGCATGCATTTTTGACAGGCATACAAAGACATTTGCAACAGATGCCAGGAGATACGTTGGGTGGGGGCGACATACTGTAAGGTTCCAGCACATTACCCTGATCCAGGAAATCCTGGCCACTACATGAACGTGTTCAAGACTCCGAATACACTGAATGATGGACAACAACAACCTGTTGGTAATTTCACCCCTAGAGCCAATTTAAAATGTTTTAAAGACGGTGCCATTTCATATGCTAGTGAGGTGAAAGAAGCAGCAGATCGGTAATTTTGTTCAGAAGCACATGCTTGAGTATATCAGACATCTTGAGGAACTGCAAATTGTATCTATGATAAGAGAGAATTCCGGATTGTACTCCTTCGATTCCGAATTCTAGAGGGGGGGGGGGATATTGAAAATTTTAAAAACTTGGAGGGGGGGCATCGAAATTTACCGATAACCTCAACAGGGGCCCTGTAAAAATATGAGCTTTTTTCAAGACATCTTCATCCCCCTCCCTCGGTGTAATAAATGTACTTTCCCTTACAACATTTCGACGGCCATTTTTAAACACCAAATTAAACAGAGTATAGAAATAAAATAATACCCGAAATAAAGTTTTTCGTTACTTAAATCTTATCTTTAAGTTTCCTATAATAGCTAAAAGTAACAAAAACTGCACAAGTAATATTTTATAAAACAATAGTTTCAGCATACCTTCTGATGGGTCATATACGCGTAGCCATATTTGTTTACAATTAGAACGTCTAACCCCCCGCGAAGCCCGCATCACGGATGGGGACGCTCGATGTATTGGCGTTTCCACGCCCTCTCACCCTTCGCCCTGAATTGCACTATCTGTATTTCGCTAATGGAGACTAAAGGGCCGGTTGTATACAAAGGTGGTTAAACTATGGTTAAAGTTAACAACAGTTAAGAGGGCCTCTCAGTAAAATCCACCCGCTGGTTTGGGGAAGGGAAAATAGATTTAGCTCATATTTTGCATATGAACTATACTTTGGTCAATATTAATCGAGCTTCTTTCAGAACGATTCAACTTTCTGTTTTATAGGAGTTATAGCCATGTTGAAATTTGACCTTGCGAGAATATTTTCAGACCGGAAATGAAGGGGAATTTTACAAGAATTCATCTGATTTTTTAAAAACGTTGTGTTGCGTTTATCCCCTCCAGTTACTGTTCACATGCAAGATTAACTCTAATACTCTCGTTTACATGGAGATTGAACAACTTTATTTGCTTAATACGATTTTTTTTATAGTTTTACGAAACTATGTTTTCAAGATGGCGACGAGAGGCTGAAAATTGCTCATATTTTACTTAAAATAGCTCAAAAGTGGCACCTATCTGAAGTTCAAAAGGCATGTAATTTGAAAGTATACCTACTAAAGTTAAGTAATCAGGAATAAAACTCGTCTGCACGCAATTTTCTGAAAAGTTATAAATCTCCAAATTGGGTCTATTTTTAGCTGTTTGTTTACATTCGCGTGTTCGCTGATCAGCGACACTAGTAATAATTAAAAAGTTAAATAAGCTGGTTTATTATCCAGGTTCTAATTCACAACATAAAAACATTAAAAATACAACCTTAACCATTCTTGGCTTATTCGCATGAATAATTTCACAACTGTTAAATATCTTTTTAAGGTATAATCGGGCAGTACTTTCTGTGGTTGTAGCAAATTTCAAAGCTGTCAGTATCTCTGCCTCTCTGGCTGTGTATGAAAAGTGTTCGGTTCTTTAACTTTTTTATTCAACTCGTCTCGTAATCTATTTCTGTCCCTGTAAATGGAAATTTTGCCGGAAAGGTCGGACATTAATTCTTGCAGCATGGATGCAACATATTTTTGTACATGATTGCAGTCAAAATACTACAACCTTCCCACTTCCGCTTTTGTAGTCTGTTGTCATTTACTATTTTGTTTTGACTTTTGCATTATTGTAGCGGTTGCCGAATTATGGAGAAATATGGCGATAAAATTTAGTTGTTTTTTTATTTTTGTAATATTTTAAATAATTTTAACAAAGGATGCATTTTTCGTTTGATTCACTGCATATGAACACATAAAAGTTTTGAAATTTAAAGGTGATCTACAGTCCGATCTGCGCATGTGCACAAAGGAGCCCACTTTTTATGATACAAACAGTTTAACTATGTTTTGGGTTCTTGCAAAGCCTGATTGTTGTTTCTTGATCCTTTATTATACTCTAGAAGCTTGAAAATAAAAATAGTTGTCGAATAAAGCTCAATATTTTGGACGCAAAAATGTAAACAAAGGCTTTGTTAACATACGGACTGTAGATCACTATAATTTGTTAACCGCTACAATAACAGAAATAGTGCAGTATTAGACAGAGATTTTCAAAAAAATAGTTTTTAAAAAAGTTTTAAAGAGTTTTAAAAAGCAAAAAAGTTTAAAAAGTTAGATTTTTACAAAAGTTAAAAAAATTTAAAACGGTTAAAAAAGTTAGGGTTAGGAGCTAGGGATTACTGGTTAGGAGTTAGGGGATTAGTGGTTAGGGGTTAGTGCCGCGAATTTATTATTATGATAAATTCAAAATGTGCTGCGAATTTATCATAATGATAATTTCGGACGTGTTTAAGAATTTACTCATATTAAAAAATTCAAAGGTGGAGCTCATGCTGAACTGCAACACTAGCTTGCCAGTTATTTTTGATAGCAGCTCCTATTTTTACTTTGTGCATGCTTGAGTCATGGAAAAGAACTGTTCTTTTGCTGGCCTGGGGAATTTTGCATGTGGAGAAAGCCGGGGAATACAGAAAGTTGCACAAATTGGGGAGTGTAAAATGCAGACATTTGTACTCACCCCAGCAGTTGCCACCTCACGAGGCTTACCATCAACGAGAGTGAACTTATACTTGCCAGAGCAGGGCACTTTTACCTACCCAGGAACAGCTGACAAACATGACTATCCAGTCTGTTATTAGATTAGTTTCATTTTCAATTGGGTCTATCCTGTCAATATGAGATCAGTGGATAGACTTATATAAAAATGAAGCCAATAGACAAATTTGGCTAACGTTGTTTACATCGTTGCTACCCAATTCACAGCTTTGGATAACTCACATGCCTAGTTACTATTATTCTAGTTTACAGAAGCATAGACTGAATAGAACAAAAGTAATTAAACATTAAACTTATGTATTATCACTTTATATTTACTGAGATCGAGGGAAACAGTGTGTTTTGTGGACCAGAGCCACTTATAGATAGTGTATAAGTGTTAAAGTATGAATAATTCACCGATTATTGGAGTGAACTTAATTTGAAACCAAAACTGGATAAATGGAACGCCGTAAATAAAAAGTTTAAAAAATGAACTTTGAAACTTCGCGGTTGACACGCATGCGTATTGCACCCATTTTATTATTTTTTATTACGGTTTTGACTAATCGGCAAATAGAAAAATTTAACTTTGACACTAACTAACAATAAGAGTTATAAGACTATATAACAATAAGAGTTAGTTACCTTTGTTCTAGTTTATGCTTTTGTAATCTAGAACCATAGTAACTAGGCATGTGTGTTATATAAAGTTGTGAATTGGGTCTAAACAAACGTTACCCAAATTTGTCTAATCGAGCTAGACTTGGGTCAGTACACGTGTCGATAATCGCTTTAAGAGACGACAATAAAGACCTACGATTGGTTCTATTCCTTTTTAATATCTAAAACATGCTAATTTTATACTAAATAAATGCTCTCGAAAAACAACAACGTTCCGCCATCTTGGATTCTCACACGTGTTTTTATAACCCTACTAACCATATTTATCCCTACATATCCACATTTATAATGTCCTGTCCGTCTCTATCTCTAGATATCAACTTGAATTATCACTTGTCCGTCTATATCCCTACACTTTCCCCCACTCTCCCCCTATTTAATACTTTGGCTAGTCCAAAGGTAAATATATTTACGGTTATATGATAAAGTCAACTTCAACGTCATAATAGTCCTAATACGGACGTAACTGTTCAGTATTAACCCATAACTGCTAAATGTTCCATGCTAATGTTCTTCCTCTTCTTCTTCAGCAAATAGACGAATGTTCTCTTTCGCTATCTTTGCTGCACGTCGTTTTGGTGTGAATTCTTTAACTGTTGCATCCAGTTTCTTCTGGCTTGCTCTGTCGCACGATAACTCCATCGGATACAACTGTTGTATGGCACGTTCCAGGAACGACTTACCAGCTCGCAATCGTACTGCTCTCACAATTCCGTCTCTGCCCTTTATCAGCTTGTCTACGATGCCAATTTTCCATCGCCCACGATTTCGTTCATCACCCTTTATTAAAGTGTATATGAAATGAAAATTTCGATATCGGTTTTTTTGCATTTTCTGAAAATTTGGTCTTTTGCGATCATAAAAATACAAACCTTGTTGAAAAATTTGAACCAGAAGTTTGTTAATTTTACGATTAAAGTTCGCTTTTTCGACTATCTACTGGCGAAAGACTGGTACCTAGAGTTCCGGGCCTTGTGACGTATGCAGTATGACACGCCGAAGTGTTTCACTATACGAAAACAACAAAATAACACGAACATCAGACAGTTGCCTTTATATTTCGCTATAAAAATGTGCGATAACGAAAGCTTTGAATCACATACAGAGACAGAAGGGTCAACAGATAATGAGGACATCGCTGAACAATCGTCTGTTGTTCAGCCATATCAATTTGAGCTAGTCGCATATAGTGACTACGAGGAAGATCAAACAGACGAAGACGGCATTCTTCGTGAAACTCTTGAGGCGAGATTTAAGAAAAATGTATAGCTGTTAATTCATGGTAAGTAAAGTTATAAAAGTAATATTATATTAACCCGTTCCTCGACTATTTATTACCCTGTTTCGTCTGATATGCGAGTTTATTTTAAGGTGCTCATGTGGACACTGTAGCGACGAATTATTGCAGGACGCTAGAAAATATAGATGCTGTAAGGAAATTTTGGAGTGCATTGACAAATTTACGTTCGAGGACAAGGACGCAGAATGCATCACACAGCAGTGGGATTATGCACTAAGTTGAAAAGTTGAAAATGTTCTCGAGTGTGTATTTCATAATTTCCATACCCAGCGCAACTGGCCAAGCAGAAAGATATTGTCTGGCGCGGCTGGGTCTTGAACCCGCGACCTTCGAATTACTAGATCGACGCTCTACCAACTGAGCTACACGGTCAGACGGATAAGACTGGAAATTATGAACTATATACTGAATGTCATAAACATACTCGTTTATATTAATTCAGCATCGAACCATACTAGTTCTGCAAGTGTTATGTTAGCCTATATGTTGTAATATGATAATAGTCGTCACCCATCGAACAGTAACCTACGAGACGCATGGGCTTTTCTCTGATATAAAGTCAGGGAAAAAGTATCATAAACCAACAAGCAGAACCCAAGATAATTAAATATCACTATTTCTTGTATATATTTGTATTCTAAACGATATCTTGTATTCTTTGTTATACAGTATGTCTATAATTTATCTTTTTATATGTATATATTAGAATAAAATATACTAATGGGTAATAACAGTGACTTGACTTAGCCTTGGGTTTTGGTAGGCAAATCTTATATATATTCTGACCATACATAAGTAACTTCTTTAGTAGTATTTGCAAACATGAAATTAACGACTCACTGTTTGATTATTTAGATATCTTCGAGCAGTAGCATATCGTTGGATAGTCAGATGATATTTGGCATGCTGGGATGGGAGAATTGCAGACCACTTCCAGCATGCATAGTAAATGCATAAAAACTGACTGCACTGCTTTATAGGGTTACAGTAGATATAGTACAGATGCAAACAAGATTGCGTACGAGTGCTGGTGTGAGTTTCGTCACGTCGGTAGACGCGCTATCAGCCTGTCGCGCAAAACATGCACGCGTTTCTTGCCGAGGTTTTCTAGAGGCTCAAATTCTGGTCTATTTCGTGTACAAAAACACGCAACTACATGTAATAGATTTAGGCCGTGGGATGAGCATCCAAAAGATGCAATTCCGTTGCACCCCTCGTGGAACTACGTAATTTTCACATGAATAAATAGATAAAAACTTACTTTATCAGAATCCGTTGCTCCCCAAGTGAAACAGGTGCACAATTGGGAGAAAAATCCCTCCAAAGTTTGATATTTTCGCGCTTCGAAATATTCGAACCGCCATTATTTTGGTAGCAAATACGCATGCGCAACTCAGCCAAACTCGCACTGCGCACGCGCAGACTATAAAAATAGATTCTCACTGGGGGGGTTTCCCCGATTTCCTCCGCAAAAACAACAAAATAAAATCACGGAATACTGATCAAACCTTGTAATATAAATACACCCACATTAAATATTGTTAAAAACACACTGTATATTTTGCTTGCTCATATGCTAAATCACTTCAATTCATTGGTTATTGTTAATTCTACTTTATATTAACATTCTAATTCAATACAAATTTGTATGAGGTAAAAAAGCCACCTGTATCAAACAGGACGAAGAAATAAAAAGTATATATACATACAATTCACACGATCAAGGAACAAATGAAATATTTCGCTAAACTTAAAGCCTTGGCCAAACGTAAGAAACAATGTCGCGGAAATATTCGTGATTTTTAATTGGTTTTTATTGCAGACGCAAAATTTGCTTCCCAGAAAGCAAATTATTTCCTACCAAATTCAGATTTCAGAAGCATTTTATGAAACACTCTTTATCTGTTTGCCGACGCTGATAAGACAATATGACATACCGAAAGATTGGAAAGACAAATAATATGACAACAGTGTTTCCCAGTTCGTCCCGGGCTTTAAGGGATATTTATATAAACTCGAAATTCATCATAAAAAAAGATAAATTGGGAGGAAATATAAAATTCATTAACATTTACAAAACATTGTAGCTATCTATAATTGAAAGAAATGTTTTCATCTTTGAACCCAGATTTTCATCAGAGCAATAAAATCCCACTTATTGGATCCTGGTCAAGGGCTTGCATGCTCAAAACGAGATTGCATGTATTCTGCAATAAGCTGTCCTGGCTTTTGTCTGGTAAAGTTCTACTTCTCCTATTTGAACTATTACATGTATTATATTTATATTGTGACATTAGTTGGTATTTAGCCACTATCTAGAATAACAAGGAACGATTCAGCCTGGTTTTTCGTGTCCATACTAGTTGACTTTTTCTTATAGATTTGCTGCTGTGAGTTTCAGCTCCTCCACCAGGGTGCATTTTAGCTTCTCAGACATGACCATACTGTTAACCCTGTCCATGAGAGGGATATATGTGTTGATAATATAAATACTGTGTATCCGAATGAGAATATCGAATAAGTAAATATAAATACTGATCTACTCCACTGATAATACCTACATGCATTACCATCATTGTTCACCTCAAATCATTAATAATTCATGAGCAAATTAGCCAACCATATTGCTTTATTTTGCTCACATGATAATACTAGATACTTTATGAAGTATATTGATCCTGTAGTGCCCTTGGACTGGATTAAAATTAATTCAGTCCTTGGACAGGATCAAAATTAATTAAGTAGTGATTTATTCGTATGAGATGTCATTTCAAATCCTCCACTTCGGACTGGACTAGATTTCAAGTCCTCACATTTTGATCCAGTCCTCTGATTCGCCTCGGACGTGATCAAATTGTGTGGACTTGAAATCTAGTCCAGTCCTCATAGTTGGATTTGAAATATTATCCCTTGTCAAATCAGATGCCAATGGTGGCCAGGGAAGATTCAGTTTTGGTACTTCTTGCACCTTTTGCTGAATAATCAAGCATTGTATAGAATTTGTAACTCATTGACTTTAGAATTTCCCTCAGTTTCTGTGTTGGAATTCACATCATCATCATCAATGGTACAGCTCTCTTCATCAAAGTCCTCATTGTTTTCAGGGCCTGTTTATATGGAAGTCGGGCTGGCCCGGTAAGCAAGATCTCGCTGTGTAGTTATTTTCATAGTAAAAATTATCATGCGTTTATATGGACAAGCGGGCTGGCCCGGTTGCCGAGATCTCGTTTGAAAGAGGCTACTCAGGCTAGATCTCGCTTACCGGGATGGAAATGTCTCCATATAAACATTTACAAGCGGGCTATCCCGGTTGCTGGGATGAAAGTTCAAAAATACCGCCGCAAGCTATTTTTAACAACTGTCAAAACAATACAATGTAACAAAATTGTCCCGGCAAGCGGGATGAAAGTTTCTCATATAAACACAAGAGAAATTCATCCCGCTTACCAGGCTGCCTCGCTAAGTGGGCCAGCCCGGCTTCCACATAAACAGGCCCTTAATTGACATATGTTCCTCAACCAATTCAGAAGAATCCAAATTTTCCACATATACAATCTCACTAACATTTCTCATTTTTGGTACACAGAACACAAGTTGGGGATAACTTTTCATCAGTCGTTGCTTGAGTTTAAAAGCTCTATATCTAGATGCATCCACATTCTCAGTGTCCTTAGCAATGATAACAAATTTCTCCAGCAAATCTTTCATATACTTTATTTGCTTATTTCCGATGACCTCCATCTCAATCAGTACTTTCTTACAGAATACATCATAAAACTTCTCGTACACTGATACTCTCGTTGCTTCTTCGTCTCTCTGGCGAAAAATATTGTATAATTGCAGTAGCAAACTTTGTGATAGTGGATTTCCAGAGATACACAGTCTTTCCCCTGGATTTGCATGAGTATCTGTTGATCGTTCTTTCTCTCAGCAGCTGTACGTAGAAGACCAGCATCAATTGTTTCTGCCAACATGAGTGGGGTTCTTCTTCTCTTCTTAGTTACCTGGTGTGAAACAAAATAAATTATTAAACTAAATATCTGCTAATAACAAGGTTGGATGTTTGTA
>CACRXK020004051.1:0-33334 GCA_902702795.2 Paramuricea clavata
CTGTATAAATCTGCTACAGGTCAAAGAACATTTAATTACCGGGGTGTTAAAATATGGAATGACTTGGATGATAAACTAAAAATATTACATCAATAACAATTTTTAAGAAAAAACTTAGGGAAATTTTACTAAAAGAATCCTATTAAATACATTTAATATTTCATACTCTTTGTACATATTTTAACTAATTTTAAATAAGTATATGTAACATAGGTAGTTTTAGAAGTAATTTATAGTAATTTTAATATGTAATGTAGTGTTGAAAAGCTCTTAGGGGAACACGCAATAAAGTATCTATCTATCTATCTATCTAGTTATCCATTATTATAACATCATGTTCTTTTATAACAGGGTTTGCAAATACGTCTTCTTGCTCGAGAGCTTCTTCGAAGAAGTTTAGCAATTCCAAACCGTTTGATGGGCCTCTTAGAATATTGAAATGAGATACTCCACGGATGTTATGTAGCAGATTCACAGTATATGTGGCATTCGAAGCATATCGTTGTACTTCGATTGCTGGAGTGCCTATTGCACTGTGCCCACGACGTCGGTTTCCGCTCGTTACAACTACCGACGATTCATCAAAGAAATGTAATCGGTTACAATCTATTCCTGAAATGTCTGCGATGTAATTTTCCAATTTTTCCATGACATCCGGCCTTTCTGTTTCACGAGCTATTTGACTTATTTGCTTGTATGACCAGCCAACATCGGCTTTTAAAACCCTACTTATCGAAGACCTGTTAGGCACGTTTTCTGGTAGGCACACGTTGTTACTTTGCAATTCTTGTTGTATTTCTTTTCCATATATTGACGGCTTATTAGTTTTCAAGTATTCGATGTACGTTATAACGTCATCCGTACGAGCGGTCCCACTTGCCCCACGATGTGGCTGGCGAGGTTCAATGTCTCCATTGTCTACCCAGAGATCTACAATATTACTAACCGTTTTGTACGGTAGGTTTAATTGTCGCGATATGTTTGCTATACCCTCATTATTCAACCACTTCCCAACTATGTTGTTTCTAACTTCGATAGGTAATGCTTTGCCTTGCCTTGCCTTGCCTTGCCGACTAAACGCATTCATTTCAGACTTTCAGTACTTCAGTACTTTAGTTCAGTACTTCCGTACTTTAGTCGGGTACTTCAGTACTTAATTCACCAACATGCAAATTTGGCTTTGCAAGTTCTCACGCAATATTCCAAATTTGGTAATGCAATTAGGAATATTCAAAACAAACTTGGGAATCGCGCTTTGAAAAGTGACCTGAAATCGACCGTAATTTGCTGAATATGTCTGTACAGTGCACGATCGATGGAAACTAAATGCTCAACATTTAAATATGGGGAAAACAGATACGGTTGTGACTCTTTTGAGTTTGAATTCTTGTTTCAGGTGTTATGCACTCAGGTGAAGATATATGTTTGTGATGTTGCCCTGAGTGTGTCCACACCGGGCAACCTGAAAAGTTTGCTTGACCGAGGTGGGAATCGAACCCGTGACTAGGCATAGTCAGATTGTGCTCGGCAACTTTTTGGATTTTGAGCAACTTTTTGGCAAACGAGCAAGTTTGAGCAACTTTTCCTAAAATTTGCATACTTTTAGCAACTTTGCAGAGCTTATTCATCTAGAATGTGTACGTTTTGTTGTTTTGAACATTTCCTCAATAAGCTTTGAATCTGTGGGCCGGGGCCTGGGCTCTATGATGAGGCAATTTAATTTATTCCAGTATTCACAAAAATAATATTTAAAATATGGCGGACACATCATCTTCAACCGAGGAAAGTGACATATTAAACCCTAATAATCACCCAATGTATATTATTGTAAATATCAGCAAATAAAGCAGACAACCAATCAATTTCTGGACGGGAATTTGAGAGCATTTTCTCCGACTTTGGCGCAACTTTTTCCATTTTGAGCAACTTTTTTAGCTACTTTTCGGCGTTTTGGAGCAACTTTTCAGCATTTTTTGAGAAACTTTTTCGCAATTTACTAGCACAATCTGTCTATGCCAACCCGCGAAATTTGGTTTTGCAGCCCAATGCTCACTTCAACTGAGTTACGAGGTCAAGTCAGTTCGAGTGCGTGATATTTCCGAACTCAGTCTAGTTCCTTCGATAGCACTATGTTTTTTAATTGAAGATCATAAAAAGATACTGACATATGGAAGGAACTAGACTGAGTTCCGAAATATCACGCACTCGAACCGCTTGACCTCGTAGCTAAGTTGGTAGAGCATTGGACTGGCAAACCAAAGGTCGCGAAGGTCGCGGGTTCGATTCCGACCGAGATCAAGCAAACTTTTCAGCTTGCCCGGTGTGGACACACTCAAAGCAAACGTTTGAGTTTACCAAATGCCAACTGCAATAATTGGTCGTAACTAGAGAAAAGCTAATTGCATCACAAAAATCGATCCTAGAAGGCATTTACTACCGGCGAAATTGTTTTATTCAAGATCTCATTGACAGCTTTGTTGTAAAGCATGACGTCGACTTTTGTTAGCATTTATAAATTTATAAAATTGTTGGTACGAAGAAATTGAAGAATTCCATTTGCCGTGGTTGTATATATTATACCTGATACAATATCGACAAAACGAAACTTCAGTTATAAATAGTAATGTTTGATCTGGATTATACCAAACGAGGGGTTATTTTCGAAAATTTGAAAAAGGCGCTTTGTGGTGGATAGTGCTATCTGCCTAGGCGTACGCGCAAAAGCCATGGAAATTCGGGAAATGGTAGGAAAAATCAAGGAAATTCGGGCAGATTTATCCGAAAATATGTTGAATTCAGGTTATTTCATTATAATCCTTAATAAAAACTGCCTCTCCCCCCTCCGCCGAAAAGCGCGAAACCGTGCGCCCGGTTTTTGTTACATGCCCATATATGGCATGCAACTTTCGTATAGCTCTAAATTTCGTGTCGCGGTCTGCCGGTGTACCGGTGTACCGGCGGTGGTAAATCACGTGACAGATTCGTAAAATACGACAAATACCGAGTTTTTCCGACGAGCATTTTCATGCGATATTGTGATGTGAATCACTCATGCACGCTTTTGAAGCACAAAGAAAATGTTGATTGTTCGTCGAAAATTTACGTAACTGAGCGCCTTAAGGCTGCTCTCCAGTCACGCGTTTTTCATACGTGCGTATACGCACGGAAAAGTTTAAATCTTTTTAAATGTTACTTACGAAATAACTGAATGAATAAAAGAAAGCATATAGTTTTGTGAATGATTTAATGTGCATTTGTACAGGTAATTCATACTAGTGTTAAATTTAAAAAGATTTAAACTTTTACGTGCGTATATACGCACGTATGAAAAACGCGTGACTGGAGAGCAGCCTTTAGAAAAATAGATCGAGGTAGGTAAAACCTTGCTGTTTTTAGCGGTTTACCTTATATTCTGTTATTTGTTGTGATTTTGCAGCCGTTGTCCTCGCACTGTTTATTAGACAATTCCCATTATAGACTAATTTTAAAACTAGGCAAAGAGATACAAATAAATCACCAAAGATAGAAAGAGCATACTAAGATGTGTAAAATTGCAAAGTTTGGTTGCGAAAAGTTGTAAAATGCGGAGCCTTGCAAAGTTTTCAAAGTTTTCGGCCCAAATGGGCATGGTAGCAATTTCCGCACGGAATAGAAAAGTATACAAAATTTGCCGACTTTACAAGGCTATATTTTCCGCATTTTACAACATTTCGCAACCAAACTTGCAATTTTACTCATTTTAGTATGCCCTTTTCGGGAATATACTTTTTTGCCAAGATGGGAATTAGTCTATAATGAGAATTGTCTATTATCAGGCGTTATTTATATATCGTGAAAGGCCACGCTATCGATAACTTTCAGGCTAGTTGTACCAAAATTTATAAGCGCTAGCGCACCACAAGGTTTCAGATGGCATGCAACATGTACACACTGCGTACCTATATTTTAAATTTTACTCTTAGTTAGGTCGATATATTTCGCAGACGTTTTTAGCATGAGGGCAGCACTTTACTTGCGATAGTAACTTCTAGTATCAACTTAATTAAATTATTGCATAACTTTAATCTCGTAATCAATACTAGTACTGTCTTGTGATCCATCAGTGCGCGACGAATATCGTAACTAACATTTATAATAACCCCTCAGCTTGCATTTCTGTCGTGTTCCGCGGTAATTTTTCTGGAAATGTCTTCTGAGAAATCTGCCGATGTCAGCGCAGAGATGCTGCTCATGATGCAGAGAATGTCTGTCTTGACAACAGACGAAGGAGTACATCGTGGTTTAAGTTTTAAACCTCGTTCAAATGACGTGCTCATCGTGACTCCCCCAAAGTGCGGCACAACATGGATGCAACAGATTGTACATCAGTTACGTAGTGGTGGCGATATGTCATTCGATGATATTTGTGATGTTGTCCCTTTTATCGAGTTGGCCTATGATACCGAAATAGATCTCGAAGCTGAGCACAAGCATCAACCACGGTAAGATACTAAAATTCCACCGGCCCGTATTATATGATTATATGGTTGTTGATTAGTATGATTACGCAATGTAGCTGGCCAACGTAATCACTGATACCACAGTCGAATTAGTCGAAGTAGATCGACGTTTAGTTCCATATACTTCACATTCTTTGATAAGCCAGAGTGAATTTGAGGGTGTATTTCCGAAAGATCTTCGGTGCAGAACAGCGACTCGAACAAAGTTTGGCGTACATTTTTGGCGCAATCTTCGGCGCAGAAAAATTTATATATATATATATATATATATATATATATATATATATATATATATATATATATATATATATATATATATATATATATAAAGCATTTTTAGCTTAACTACGTGTCTATATCTTGGGCTGATTGTTCTAAAGCCTTAACCACCACTGTGAATTACGTATGAGATTCAATGACATTCAACATGATATTCGATATTGTGTGAACTCACTCATTTCAATCACTCAGAAGTAAAAATGAAAAATATAGCCATTTCTTCTCTTCCAAATGAATTAGAAAGAAATACTGATCATATAGTTCGTATTAACTAATTAATACCTTTATGTTTCATTGCATAAAAACCAATAAACGCGCATCAAAGCAGTCCAAAAAGACATTTTACTAACAATTATAACCACAGGTGCCAAATACAGCCTGTACTAAAAAAAAACTGTTAAGAATTGTTTTATAAATGATTTAATTCCAACCCCGCTATTCTATAGGATTTTCTTAATAATATTCTGATAATATAAGAGGCGCGGAGTACAGTCATGTTTGAGTGGGATTTTAGTTCATTTTTAGGCTTGCACCACTTATGTGTTAGTAACCATTTGAAAGAGCATATAATTTAATACAATATATGAAAGTTTAAGAAAATCCTATAGAATAGCGGGTGCAAAATCTACAAATTAAATGCAGGAAGTTCCTCGCAACGCATATATAATTGGATTAGTGTATCAGATGCGCGTAACTATACAGCCAAATTTGAGTGGGATTTTCGTTCATTTTAAGGCTTGCACCACTTACGTGTTAGTAACCATTTGAAAGAGTATATAATTTTATACAATATATGAAGTTTTAAGAAAATCCTATAGAATAGCGGGCAAGATTTTTACAATTAAACACACAGTTGTTGAAAGCTCATATATAATTGACTGATAACATACGAGGCGCGAAGTACAGTAATGTTTGAGTGGGATTTTCGTTCATTTTTAAGCTTGCACCACTTACGTGTTAGTAACCATTTGAAAAAGCATATAATTTTATACAACATATGAAGTTTTAAGAAAATCCTATAGAATAGCGGGCAAGATTTTTACAACTAAACAGACAGTTATTCAAAGCTCACATGCATATATTAATTGGCTTATAATATACGAGGCGCGCAGTACCATGTTTGAGTGGGATTTTCGTTCATTTTCAGGCTTGCACCACTTACGTGTTAGTAACCATTTGAAAAAGCATATAATTTTATACAACATATGAAGTTTTAAGAAATTCCTATAGGATAGCGGGCAATATTTTACAACTAAACAGACAGTTGTTTAAAGCTCACATGCATGCATATATTAATTGGCTTACAACATATGAGGCTCGCGGTACCATGTTTGAGTGGCATTTTCGTTCATTTTCAGGCTTGCACCACTTACGTGTTAGTAACCATTTGAAAGAGCATATAATTGTATACAACATATGAAATTTTAAGAAAATCCTATAGAATAGCGCGCAAGATTTTTACAATTAAACAGACAGTTGTTGAAAGCTCATATATGATTGACTGATAATATAAGAGGCGCGAAGTACAGTCATGTTTGAGTGGGATTTTCGTTCATTTTAGGCTTGGACCACTTACGTGTTAGTAACCATTTGAAAGAGCATATAATTTTATACTATATATGAAAGTTTAAGAAAATCCTATAGAATAGCGGGCGCAAAATCTACAAATTAAATGCAGGAAGTTCCTCGCAACGCATATATATATTGGCTTAGTGTATCAGATGCGCGTAATTATACAGCCAAATTTGAGTGGGATTTTCGTTCATTTTAAGGCTTGCACCACATACTTGTAAGTAACCATGTAAAAGAGCATATAATTTTGTACAAGATGTGAAAGCTGAAAAAAATTGTATACAATAGAGTGGAAGTTATGTATGGTTAAAGGGACAATTTTTGACAGCGCACATATATATCATTGACTTTGTGTATATCAGAATTACTGTAATTAGGATATGAGGCGTGCAAAATAGTCAAATTTTGAGACAGATTCTCGCTAGTTTATCGGCTTGCACCGCTTACGTTTAAGTAACGATTTGGAAGAGCATATATTTGCATACAATATATGAAATTTTAAGAAAATCCTATAGAATAGCGGGGTTGGAATTTAATCATTTATAAAACAATTATTGACAGTTTTTTTTAGTACAGGCTGTATTTGGCACTTGTGGTTGTTAGTAAAATGTCTTTTTGGACTGCTTTGATGTACATAATACATAAACTTTGAAATACATAAACTATATGAAATGCAGATGAGTTCAGTTGAATCGCTTTCCTCTTCAGAATAGTCTCGATGGTAACAAAGTTGTTTAATTTCATTGGTCAACCAAGGTTGATATTCACTTTTAACTTTTCTTGACCGACATGGTCATGGGGCATGCAGGTCAGAAATTTGAAGAAAGGTTTCTTTTCATTCATGCCACGCAATGTTGGAATCTGAATGATGATTAAAATTAGAGCTGTGCGCCGGAGCCGGAGTGCCGGAGCCAGAGCTCCGGCATATTTTACTGGAGCCGGAGTTCGAAAACTCCAAAATTATGAAAAATTATTTCATATTTACCAAAATTTGGCATTAAATGGGAAAATTAAGTTATTGTTTACTAATATATTACTATTTACATGTTGTATTACTATTTAGTATAATTACATAGGTGATTATTGAAAATTCTCCACGCTGATTGGTTGCTGTTGAGGTGATTATTACGCGATAATCACCTAAGCGATTTTCAAAATGGCGGCCGAAACCGTTTTGTCAATTAAATGACGAAGAAATGTGTATTTTTAATTTTTTTCTAAATAATCACCTATGAAATTATACTAAAACAATTATTCACCTCAGGCTCGGTGATTATCGTGAATAAAAACCGCGACTTCGTCTCGGTTTTTATTCATCGATAATCACCTCGCCTTCGGTGAATAATTGTTAAATATTACTATATTGTTTACTATTAATAGTGTTGTAAAAAGGTTTTTAAAAAAGATAAATTCTGAAATTACACTGAAATACTTTCGCCTGCTTCCACTTTTAAATATGGAATTTCATTAAACATTTCTTGCCGGAGCCGGAGCTAAAATAACCGGAGTTTGCACAGCTCTAAAATTTAAAATTTCTGCATGCCTGGTTTAGATAATTTTGGAAGTCTGCAGTTTTGAAGTTTTTAAACTGCCTTGCATGAATTATTTTTGGTTTTTCTCTAGGGATTCCAATCTTCCTAGTACATATGTAAACCAAGCTATGGTCACTTATACCTAATTCAATGACACCCGAATCAGTGGTTTTTATATCGTCAATTCTAGTGATTATGACGTCTAGCAATGTTGCTGTTGAGTCAGTTGTTCTAGTGGGTTTGTCAATAAGTTGTTGGACGGTTGGTAAATATCTAACAAGTCTTTAAAGTTCAACAAGTCACAGTTAAAATCCCCTGTTATAATGATTTGTTTGCTTTCGTTGTCAATCCTTTGAAGGAAGTGCTCAAAAAGATTAAGCAGTTCTATTTATGCACTGGGTGGGCGGTACCAAGCGGAGATTACCAACGGTTTGGTTCGAGGCCGTTTTCTAATTTCAAGGCAAATTGCTTCCACATTGTCTGGTATTAAGTCCATCTAGCCTTATCAGTTCATAACCTGGTATTTCGACCTCAGAGCTATCTATAGAGCTATCCAGTCTAGCTGGCCGAGTGTAAAATTTGATGAGTATCTCGCATGACGTCACGAAATTTACTCGTTCCAGACTCTTCGTAGCCACGGAAGTGGTCCATCAAAATGTGCCATTTTACCAATTTTAAACCGTCATAAAATGCGGAGGATTTGCCTAAATTCATTTTTGTTTTCGCAGAAATACTAGAAATCATACCACGATTTGATATCGATAAGAAAATATTTTGGGGTTAGGGGCACTTTAAGCTTAAAGGTATGGGGTTACACGTGCGACTTTTTCTCGCGCGGGCAACGCAACCGGACATATTTGATCGCGCCGCCGGCGCAGGAGAAGTGGCAACACGTGCAATGATTTTCTCGTCTCGCAAGTGCAAAGCCAGCGTTTTACAAATCGAGGCTAAGTTCATGATTTCTTGGCAAAATTTAGCGCTCCTAATTTTAGACACAAGTTTGAAAGTTTGATTACTGTGAAGTGTGGTCTGGTTAACAGAAACAAAAATATTGTGTTCTCAATATAGCCTAACGATCCTAGCATGCGTAGTTAATCTGGGACCATATTAAGCGATGTTTTAAAAATTAACTGATTTTTCCTTGCGTCGACACTCATGTGTAAACTTGGAGATCTTTTACTAGTACAGTCCACTGGATTAGCCGCCCCTAATGTATTTTTCACTGGCCAGTCATTGTCAAGTAGAGCGATTTTCGTTGGCTGGCAGGCTAAGTACAATCACATGTAATTTGATATTTTCGGCATTCGTTGCCGAACAGTAAATCATTTTAACTTTCGGCAACGATTGCCGAAGGTGTCAAGTTGCAATTGCGTATAATACACGCGATTTCTTCTCTCGCGCCGGTAACGCAATGAAATATGCCGCCGCCAGAAAAAATCGCACATGTAAACTAGGCTAAATTATTCCCCCGGAAATACGAAATCTTGACAGACACAAGATCGAGGCATAGATTAGGAGCCATGCAAAATTTATTGTACCCCCGGGCAGGAGCAAATCAATTTTTAATGTAAAAAAAGAAAGCCTCGTTTAGGTTGGTGTGATAAAAATTTCCAGCCCCGCCCGGAACTTTGCTAAAAAAGTTGCTGCCCCGCACTACTATCAGTAAGGGACCGGTCATTACTTATGACCGGGGTGCATGGGTCTGAAAATTAAGGTCCAAAATTGCCCTTGATGAGTGTAAGATCATCTGCTAGAGCTAGCTGTTAGAGAGTAAATAATAATATGGAGTGCTTTGACCACAGTGGCCATTATAATTAAAATGGAACGGGATTGATTGGTAAACATACGTGTTTAAAACCTCAACATCCAATATCCTTGTTTTCTTGTGGAGTAATTAAAACACATTAACAGTCATGTGGGCCACGTTAGTTAGCATTGTGCCTTATTATGGGTTACCTCTACAATTGCAAGGTACTATTATAAATATCGGTTATCTGAAGGCTTGGAAATTTGTCTGCTGAAAATAAGACTTGTCATTTGTGTAGTATCTTTCCTTTCAATGGAAATGCAAATTCATAATCAGAAATAATAATTTATCTTATAAGATGGGCCCATAGGGAAATGCCAATAGAATTAAAGGATTTTAACATTTCTGGAGATTCAACTAGATGGAAGTTATATTGCTCACTCATATTAAGACTGCAGGCATGCACTCTGACCGCTCAAGCAACTACGCTGAACGAATAAAATTTGCAAGTTATGGGGGTTGGATCAATGAATGCTAAAATCTTGGGATACTTCGCTATTTTACTTCTCAAATTTTTCCATACTTGTTAAATTGAAATATGATTGGTTTTTTATAGTTTGTAGTCAAAGCTATATGCCCTCTTCACGAGATATTGCTAGTCCCATAAACATATATTAACCATATTAATTATATAAAACCTGTATATTAAAGTATATATTTCAAGATTTTAAAACACTAACCATATCTCACCACCTAATCTCTTTCCCACTTTAAAGTTTCACTGTATACAATTTGGTTTCTTTCACATTCTTGCATTTCTTTATTAATTAAAATGCAATTTTATTTTGAAACAATGTTACAGAATATGTTCATGTAGCTATCTATGATTGTAACCATCTAAATTATAAAATTTCCTCTGAAATTCCTTAAAACTTTCCTTTCTATAGACAATCACATGAATTTACCACGGAATTTTAAAGGAATTTCTTAAGAATTCCAATTCCAATGGAATTCTTAAAGTTTATGAAACAATTTAATATTCTAATTTGTAAACAATATACAACAATACTAAAGTATATGTCCCATGTGAGAATATCTGAATTTAGGAAATGATGTTACTGTTAATTAATGAGAAAAATTGCTGTTATACAGGGTGAGTAAAAAAAACTGATACCTTTGATATTCAAATTATAACAAGGTGTCAGTTTTTTTTTACTCATCCTGTACAGTGTGAAGATAAAAAATACATCATCTGAATTCCAAGTACTATTATATAAACAATTAAATTAATGTGTAAAACGTGTAAATTAATAGATTTCTCTTATTTTATCCATGTATATTAAATGGTCTGTTAATAATTAAAAGAAAAACAGCTAGTTGCCAAAGACTCGGAACAATGTTTGAGCTGAAGGTATATGAACTAACCACTGGAATGATACTCCAGATTCATGAGGGGCATGAGGCATATTTCAGGATTTACCACCTAAATGGCCCACATGGTTTACAAGCATATACCGAATATTAGTTATATCAAGTGTAGATGCCCAAAATTAAATCCTGAAAATTTAATAGACTGTATATATATATATATATATATATATATATATATATATATATATATATATATATATATATATATATATATATATATATATATATATATATATTGAGATATGTAATAAGGGGATGTTTATATGGGGGCGAGCCTGTATGGATACCCGGGCTACTGTAGGTCACTTTTCCTTAGGCAAATTTTGGCCCAGTTTTAGCAAGATCTTGGGCTAAAGGGGCAGGATCTTGCTTAGGTGGGCCTGCTCCTTACCCATATATACACAAGGTGATATTTAAATTAATAGAAAATAACAACAAAGGCAGGATCTCGCCAAAACTGGGCCAGCTTGGGTATACCCCAGGGCTGGTTTGCACCATATAAACAGCCCCTATATATTAGGTGGTGTATGTTTTGTCTGATAATTGCAGTCTTCGGAGATTTTGTGTGTAAATGAATAAAATGACCCCTTAGGAAGTATACATCCCTAAAAGAAGGGTCCCGTATAAAATAAATGTTGCTTGGGTCCTTAAGTATGTACAAATGTGTAACTTCAGTAAAAAACGTTGTGCCACGGTCGCCACCTTCCTAGCAGGTGTCGCTCGCGTGATAATTCGTCATTTGGTAATACGTCTTACTTTCAAAAATGCTTTCAACACCTTTTCAACAACTTTAATTGCTCTCAACAACTTTAAACATTCAACATTGATTGTTAAATCCAAAAATTTCCATCCAAAAAGGCCGCAATAAAGTGCAAAATTTCGTGTTTTTCAGGACGCCATTTTGCTAGCAAGTGTCATGGCGTGAGCCTGACGTGTTCATCTAGGGAAATTTGAGGACACGCATCTGGTATATTCTTAATCTGTGATTGGGGTCTCGACAATACATAGATCGTGCGAAAGACTGGATCGAGTGAACTCTGGAGAAACCATAGCACGTAAAGAATAGTGTGCTGCCGAGCGTCGGATGATATATCATTTATAGTACGCGAGCGTTGATTAGTCGAAAAACGTGTTTCTATAACTGTATGGAAACAAGGGAACGTTTCCGTCTCGCAGCATTGATTTTTAAAAGGTAAACAAAACAATTTTTACACGCGCTGTATAGTCCAGCGGATATGCACAGATATTTGAGAAAATTATGCACTTTGTGAAGAAAGCATCAAATTCACAGGAAGTGTAGACTTTAACATGATAATAAATCTTAGATATGGAGGCATCACCAAAATTGATGCTGACGGCTTAAAATTTACGATTTCTTATATTCTCTTATTAATCTCTTATAGAATTAAAATATAGCAAAAGCATAAAATATAGCATAACATATAGCACATATAGCAAAAATGACATGCGTCATTAGAAAGCTTACAAAAAACTGCATCTAAGACATTTAAGCAGTTACTTTGATTTTCCAACCCCTCTGGAGTTATGAGCGGTTGAAAATATGTTTTAGGGCTAGTGCCCAGGACTTTGGCGGGGTTTTTGCCTATTTATCAAGTTTTTAAATAGCAACAACTGGAAAACCGCTTGGAAAATCAATCAGCCGTTTAAAAGTCTTATATGTAGTTTTTTGTAAGCTTTCTAATCATGGAAGTCATTTTTGCTATATGTGAACCTGCAATTTCACAATTTTAAACAGTAATAGATTTTAATAAGAGAATATAAGAAATCGTAAATTTTAAGCCGTCAGCATCAATTTTGGTGATGCCTCCATATCTAAGATTCATTATCATGTTAAAGTCTACACTTCCTGTGAATTGGGTGCTTTCTTCACAAAGTGCATGATTTTTTTACTTTTCCGCTGGACTAGTAATCGAAAAAACTATGTTGAAAGACTACTTTTCATGCCAAATTAAGGAAGCACAAGACAAAACATTTTCCGTCCTGTGTTTCCATACAGTTATGGAAACACTGGTAATAGTTTGGGAGAAATCGAAATGACGTACGTGGAAAAACTCGCCATTTGGATAACAAGAAATAATCATTGGAAAAACACAAACTCCAACGCGTGTTTCTATAGCTGACTGTGTAGAAACACGGAAAATGTTTTCTATTTAATTTCTTAATATAGTATCCCGTATTAAAAGGAGAAAAATCCCACTGTATTTAAATTTTTTGCAATGCGGAACTGCTTGGCAATTTATCCTAAAAATGGTCTCGTTTTCGGCGCTGCCCAAATATAATTGCTGTTCTATATCCCTTTCGTTGCCGATACAGTAAGATCGACATTATAGTTTTGATATAGTGAACCTCTTGTACATGTATTATATTTAGCATACTGTTTAATTTAGGGAAGACATCTGCGGATTTTAGAGAGATACAACAGGTGGGAAATTTGTCTGAGCATGCGCGAGTAAAATGAGCCACGCAATTGCGTGGAATACACGCAACGCGTGTTTACAAAAAGGCACAATCGTGTAAATATTGCCAAATGTTTGTACAAAATAAATGACTGTTTTATGTTGAAAGAGTGGACATGATCTAAATTAATCATACAGAATTTTTTAGTGACGTTCTATTTCAGTACCCTGCCATTGTCTCTGGTGGGCTGTCCGTGTGCATTCGATCTGAAACAGTTGCTACTTTGCTGTCGAAGAATTTCGAATGTTTACATGAAAATAGAGGCAAGTCATGCATTTTACAACCTCTCAAACTCTATGAGCCCCTATTTTTACGCTTATACCTAAGATATCAAATAAAATTACATGAAACAGAGAACATTTGTAGAAAGTTTTATCGTGAGGCCACGGCCAGTTTTTAAAATATCTTTATTTATGTTCCGGTCATCACCAAAATTACACAAAAGCCGGGCTTGAATATACATCAAATTTTGAATCTCATCAAGCACAAAAATACTTAACGTGTAACCAAAATATGCTCATGAAATCGAAATTAATAGCTAAATTTTCAAACTAGACCCTTCTCGAAGCAGCTTCTTGCTAACTTTCTGCTTTGTTTTGAATGTAAATGCAATGAGCTTTGTTACTGCCCGCAATTTTTTGGTCAGCGACGACAAATTTCCCACCTGTTGAGAGATACATAAAAGTACCTGAAAAATACAAGCAGAACTTTGCTCGAAACGTCGAGGTTTTGCTTGTGTTTTTCAGGCAGTTATTATCTCTCTGAAACCCGCAGCTCTCTTGTTATCATCGCTACCTACACTGGCACAAACCGTTCTTGTATAATTTAGGATCATATGGTTTGTTCTCGTTGTTAGATGTTACAAGACTCATGCATGGTATCCTTCGTGTCCCAAGGGTGCATCAAAATACATTGTTATTTACCGTGAACCATGTGCTGCATTCTACAGTCACTTCAACTTCTTCAAGGGTTGGTTATTTCAACCAGGGAAAGTTTTACTTGACGAATTTGTAAAGGATTATCTACTTGCCCTTGGAATACCAAAAAAGAAGATGATATTTGCGTCCTTTTTTGTCCACTTGCTCAGCTGGTGGGAACACAGGAATGACTCGAATGTTTTATTTCTGTTCTTTGAGGATATGAAAGATGATTTAGAAAGTGTAGTTAGGATGGTTGCAGCATTCATAGGAATTCAAGATGAGGAAAGGATTAAGAAGGCTGTGAACATGAGCTCCTTTGAATTTATGAAGAAAAATGAGAGGATGTTTTCAAATGTTCGTCTCGCACGTTGTCGGAATAAAAGTTGTGGGATACCTGATGATGTTGTAGCCAGTAAGGTTGTCACGGGATCTGCAACGAAAGGACGAGAGTTGATGGATCACAAAACTAAAGAAATTATTCAGGCAAAGTGGCTGGAAGTCGTTGGGAAACAAACTGGATTTCAGAATTCAAAAAGTTGAGAAGTGCATTCAAAAAGGAACAGATGAATAATATTTAAGATATTTGAAATTAGAGAGATACAGATTTGACTTCCACTACCGCTATCACTACCTTTAAGGCATCATTAACCAATCAGATGGGTCTGATTATTTCAATTAATCAACCAGATGCGTAACTACCAAGCCCGTGTGAGGTAGTGGTAGTGGAAATCAAATCTGAAATTCGTTATTTACGTTATTCAACAGAACATTGTAAAATAATTATGGGAAGCCAAATTACAGAGTTCGGACAGAGTTCTACCGTTTTAGCAAGAACATAAACTTTCAGCTGGCAGGATGACAGCCGAAATGAATTATTAAAGACCTAGAAATTTGGACGTCATTCTCGCACTTTTTTAAGCTTTGTTTACGCGCTACGATTTGTCGTGTGCGATTCGTATTCTGGCGTATGTAATCGAATAGGCACGCGTAAAGTGGTTGCATTTCAAATTTCGCCATAATCTGAATAAAGAGGAATTGTGGCGTCAGCAATAAATTACATACGCCAGAATACGAATCGTACACGACAAATCACAGCGTGTAAACGTAGCTTTAGCAAAGCAATAGCACAGAGTAGAGACATACAGAGACGTAACTAGTGTACCCACTTTTTTTGTGCGCGTGCTCGGCAAGTTACTAGATGCATGCATCTGATTGGATGACGACCTGATGACGACTCACTTTAAACTTGCCGAGCACGCGCAGTTGATCATTTTTTCGACCGGTCGCCTGAAAAAACGTGGGTACATGATAACGTAATCTTCCGCAGTGTTTTGACGGTCAGTTACGTCTCTGTATGTCTTATCTACTCTGTGGCAATAGGCAAACGCCTTTTAGGCCGTATTCCCTGGCCGGCTGGCCCCAAAAGTCGCTTAGAAAACGATTTTTGTTGCCCCCCTTCGGGCACTACTTTAAATTTACATTAATCTATAGATTTTTATACGCTGAGTTCGAATTCACTTGTTGTCACTCGCACAAAGCTGCAGTTTTTTTGTATTTTACGATCAAACATCAACATTTTTTATTAACATTTCCGCCATTTTGTTCAGGAAACTTCATGTTATATACAGTTATTGTACTAGTTCAAGTCTCTTAGCAGGGGGGTTGCACGCGGTATTACGCATTTTTATCATTCTTCTGAGGAAAATATACAGAAATAAATAAAAATATAGATATGTTTCCACAATATTAAAGTGCGAAAGGTAATAATACATGTTTGTAAATAATCAGGGACTAATCTACTGTTCTTGTCATCCATAAAGACTCGCTTGTCCTTGGTAAAGTTGTTTATTTTATTTATTATTGAAATTATGTACATAATTTTAGCCTTGCAATATGAATAGGCAATTTTCCTGGGTATTGTCTACCTGAAATTTTTGTCAACAATAAAGTTTTGAAGGTTTTATCCCTCAGAGAGATTTCAAAATAAATTTTAACTTTGAAACTTTCTAATCTCCTAGGCGAGCCAGCCCAGGTAACCCGAGTTGATTTCATCCCATGTTTACAAGAGACTTTTGAGGCGGGCTGGTTTGCCAAAACAGATCACTGTTATAAATAGTATAATATAATATTTTTTACTTCTCAAGATCTTGCCTTGACAGGCCAGCCCAGTTCCATATAAATGCAAGATGAATATTAGTTTAAATTACATAGCGACGTTAGATCTTGGCAAAGCGAGCTAGCTATCCAGCTGGCTTGGGTACCCCCTAAGGAAATGAAGAAATGTTATTTACATCAATAGATTGATGTGAATAGAGTATTATTTAATGCCCAGCTGTTATCCAAGATCTAAGGCATGGAAAAAAAGAGTCTTGGCTAGGCAGCTAGGCTAGCCCAACTGGAAAGAAGGTTTGTGTAACTAATGCATATTGGTAGGTATAGTGATCCCAGATTACTTTAATTAAATTTCTAGTGCCTGCCTGGCCAAATATAAATTAATAAAGTATCCCTCCTCCAAGTGCTTGGTAATGAGTGGCAGCTCAAATAGGATTAGAGCTTATTAAGGTGAGGATGTATCATGACAATATGTTGTTAAACCTCATTATGGCTCAACCAATTCAAATGGCTCGACCAATTCATGTCTCTAGGTGGCATGACTTTGAGATTTGCTTGTGTGAATATAATTTTTTGCTTAGTACCTTTGTTCCAGCAAGCCCATGCATATGCTTGCCTCAACAGTGTCACATAAATTGAAACACCAAGCAAGCTATTGTAGCTGTAATCAATTGGGGCTATGTCCTGTATGGCCACCATTTGCTAATGTAAATACTTTAATAAAGTGATTAATTAAAAAAATATGGCTAATCTAGGCTGGGTTAACTCCATATAAACAGACCAAAAGTAAGCTGTCAGTCTGTCTTAGAGTGAAAGACATCTTCCAAAAGTTTTTTTTACAAAGCTCAATGTCATGATAGCAAAAATTTTATTATAATACAAGAAAATGAAACATACCATAGTTAATAGAATAGATGGTTTGGAAACTCATTAGAATAACAATATATATACCTCATTATCTACAGGTATGCTAGTCAACGTTTACAGAGGTGTAACTTAACACTTGCCCGGGGCAAGTGAATATCATGACGAGCAAGTAAACGTTTTATCTTGCCCGATTGGGCAAGTTGCCTCTTGCCACAAAAAGCTCGGCTTTCATTATCGGATAATTTTTTTATGGTGTATGTACTTGATTCAAATTTTGTTTTTTGTGGGCCAAAGCTAGATCTAAGGCAGTATAACATAGCCACATAGAGAATGAGTCGACATGTTGCCCCCTTGATTTATACCCCCTGGCAAATGAATTTTATTCAGGGCAACTAATTTTCATGTCCAATTAACTTGCCCTGAAAGCAAATGGTCAAAAAAGTTAAGTTACACCACTGGTTTATTCATAAAACTGGTCTCTGTATTTTTGCCCAACTAACCAATAGCAATGTCTTAGGAAAGTTACCTATCCGTAACTCTCGAACAATAGGGTAAATTGAAAATTGCAAGAATACAAGGTGGATTTGGCAAGAATACAATACACACATGACGATGAAGGACCAGATTTATGAATAAATGTTGACTAACATAAATAATGAGTTTGAGAGTTTCAGCCAAACCATCTATTCTATTAACTGTGATGGAACTCATTATGTGCAGATTTACTAAATGGATGAGCTAATTTGATTGAAGTCAACTGCTACTAATGGGCAATGGTCTATTTGTGTTAATAAATTACCTAGGTGACTAGGTCTAACATTTTATACTAAACAACAAATAGGTCTAACATTTATTAATTAAACAACAAGTATATTGTGCTCCTTATTCATTGTTAACAAAAATTTGAAAGAAAAATTGCCTATTCACATTGTAAGGCTAAAATTATGTACATAATTTCAGTAATAAATAAAATAAACAACTTTACCAAGGACAAGTCAAGTGAGTCTTTGTGGATATAGACCATATAGTGACAGTCTTTGCAATTTCACATCAAGGTGAGGCCAAAAACCCAAAAGTTGGCGCAATAAAGAATAGTAGATTAGTTCCTGATTATATACAAACATGTATTATTACCTTTTGCATTTTAATATTGTGAAAAAATATCTATATTTTTATTTCTGTACGTATATTTTCCTCAGAAGAATGATAAAAATGCGTAATACCGCGTGCAACCCCCTGCTAAGAGACTTGAACTAGTACAATAATTGTATACAACATGAAGTTTCCTGAACAAAATGGCGGAAATTTTAATAAAATATGTTGATGTTTGATCGTAAAATACAAAAAAACTGCAGGTTTGTGCGAGTGACAACAAGTGAATTCGTACTCAGCGTATAAAAATGTATAGATTCGTGTGAATTTAAAGTAGTGCCCGAAGGGGGGCAACAAAACTGAACGAAAAGCGGTCAGGGAATACGGCCTATTTGGCTAATGCTGACGCCACTACACATCTTAGTTAACGCGTGCGTAGGGGGGCTGAAGCTGACGTCTAAACTGGCTATGATGCCGTGCAAGGAGCCTGAAACTGACGTCCTAATGTCCAAACTTTATATTGAATTTTCATAAGAAAGTGCCATAACCTATAAGAGACAGAAATAGGATATTAATTCTGACACACTAATTCTGTTTGGCCCATCATTGTAATAATAGAGGCCCAAAAAGCATGTTTGAGTGGCTTGGTAGGTTTTCTGCCCAGAGTTCTAGTAGGGTTGAATGAAATACATTACACAACACATAGTATCTATTAACACACAAGGGCAGTAGAAAGAGCAAAGCAAGCAAACCCAAGCTGGCTGTCTCATTAATAATTCATGAAGAAAACACAAAGAAAAATCATAAGCGTGTCGTATCTGTATATCTGATACAGATTCATGTTGATTTACATAGACTTTAACATTGATTTTCTCGGCTTAGACAACGTTTATTTTTAAAATTACTTCGCCAATGAACTCATAAGATGAGTCGTTTTTGTTGCATGCCATATATGGCATGCAACTTTCATATAGCTCTAAATTTCGTGTCGCGGTGAGCGGTGAGCGGTGGTGAGCGTACCAGTCACGCGGCAGATTCGTAAAAGACGACTAATACCGAGTTTTTCCGATATGGTTGGCATTTTGTTGCAAAATTCAACAATGTATATTTGCATTCAACTTCAACCTAGTATAATTATATTCAACAACAATAATTATATCCATATTCAACAATAAACACATAGGAAATATATTTATTCAACTTCAACCTAAAATAATTATATTCAACAACAATAATTATATTCATATTCAACAATAAACACATATGAAATGATACTTATTCAACTTCAGCTATGAACATATTCATATTCAACACGAAAAGTTTACATTCTTATTCAATGTTGAATTTATAAATGCGAAATTCTGTTGAATATATAAACGCGAAAAGTGTTGAATATATAAATACGAAAGGTGTTGAATATATAAATACGAAAGGTGTTGAATATAAATACAAAAAGTGTGTCCGGGAACTTAAATTCCCGGATGCAACAAATGCGAAACCAGTCTCCCCAAATGCGTTGCGCGGTTAACCGAAGGCTGTTAAAGACTTTACTAACATCACTAGCACTATTTACATGGCCTATCAGGGGAATTCGGCAGCCCGGGGCAAATTTTAATTTTGGGGCCCCCATTTCCCCCAGAAATATTGGTGAGCGGGAGGGGAGGGGTGGGGGGCGTTAACAATTTTTTTCCGGACATTAAAAAAATAGTCAAAAAATTTTCCCGGACAAACAGCAGTTAAATTAGGGTTAATTCCTGTTAAAATATGGTAAAACCCTTTTAATTTTTACAAACATCTGTAAAATTTAGGTCTAAAAATTTTTTCTCATACCATTATATATTTATATAAAAAAAAACGTTCCAAATTATTTTTTGTAATTTTGCAAATTTTGGGGCTCCCTTAAACTGGAAGCCCCCTTTGCCTCCTTTCCCCCCTTTGTCCCCCTCTCTGAAAGGCCCTGCCCATTTACTTATTTTTTAACCAATATAACTCACTTTTTAGACAATACTGACATCACTAAAATTTTCTTCTGGCCTAATGAAAATTTTCCTGTGTATTTACAAAAAGAGAAAGAATTACACATCAATAATTTGATCGAACTGAAATTCAACACGGTTTACACCATTAACATTATTATTTACAGGGGAAAAATAGCTAAACATGATGGCGTGATTTAGCGTCCACATAAACTTCTGCCGCCTTCCACGAAATTCAGCGATCTTTTAGCATTTAATATAACAGTTTGCTGCAAATTTCGAAATTTTCTGAACCCTATGATTTTCTGGACTCGCGATCGCTTTTTGGAGCCAGGCTTTTTTAACTTTGGGCCTCGCGTTTTTTTTTAGTTTGCGGTTTTGCTTTTGGGGGCCTTGGACTCTTTAGGGCCCCGCCCTGTTTGGATCCCGCGCTAAAACAGGGAACAAAAATATCGTTTGGGCCCCAGCACTTTGGCGCCTCAATTTTTAAATCTTGGGGGCCTATAACGTTTTCTGGGGACCTTGGGCTCTTTGGGCCCCCGCGCTGAAACACTAAAACAGGGAATAAAAAGAAAACATATGGGGCCGATATTTTGGGGCCTCGAGTTTTCTGGGGGACTCGGGCTCTTTGAGGCCTCGCACTGGCGCACTGTTTGGACCCCGCGCTGAAACAGGGAACAAAAAAATAGAAGAGAGAAGCGCGGGGCCCGTGGCATATGCCGTTTCTGCCATATGGTTAATCTGGCACTGAGGTGATGTAGATTTATAGTTAAATCAGCTTACGGCTTCATGCAGCGAGAAATAGTGAAGACTATATTGCTGCTTCCTTGTTGGCTTCATTAATAAGAAATGTGTTAAATAAACAATTTTTTGGGATTGGAGATTTGACCAGCCTAAATTGGTCGGTCACATGTCCGCTCATAAAAAGTTTTGATCGGAGAAAATGTAAAATTTGGCCGGAAAATTTCCGATGACCGGCACTAATTTGCAGGCCTGCTTACCGAATCAACTGAATCGGTTGACAGTCATAGCTAGTTACGGGCCTGATATGCTCTATATATATATAAACTCATTTTCAATCTATATGTTATTGATGTTATTAAATGTTTTACAGCATGTACATACTGTGCAGCTTGTACATGTATCACAAGTAATGTAAAATGAGCCATACTAGCTATTAAACTGCCCGCGCTCAATAAGTTTCACTTGGCTTTCTCATGAAGTTGCACGATTTTTTTTTTATTCCACAAGTGCTTGCAGGAATTTTTTCTACTCGAATTCCTTGCATGAATTTTTTTTGGATCTGCCACCCCTGTCCCCCCTTCCCAGTATATATAATGGCCCACTCCTAATACGAGTCGGCTCTTCAATTAGTTGACGTAGGTTATAAAGATTATTTGGTAATATTAGTCAATAAAGTTAGTGAATTATGATCTAATGATCTACAGTGGTTGCCCTTAAATTATAGCCCAGGTCACCCATTGCATAATATTCAACGTTTTGCGCATCTAGTTGCCAATTAGTTTCTCAAAATAGTTGAATTTGTCTACACCCGAGTAAGGTGGTCTATACCATGTTGTAATGAGAAAAAGACTTTGAGCTGGGTTTGCGGATCAATGCACTGAATTCTTAATTTGGTCAATGCATGAACAGGTCGGGTCGCGGTAAAAAATGTATCGTTAACCGAATGTAAAAACAAACTCCCCCACCATGTTTACCATTGACGTCTCTATCACGACGAACTGTTTCATACCCAGCAAGCCTTGTCTCATTTATTGCTAAAACGTCGACCGGGCTGCTGACAAGAAATACTCGAAGTTCGTCGATATGCTTGACTAGACTGGTAATATTCAGTCAGTAAGGCCAATTTGAAGCCTCGCATACCTACCGTGGCGTAACTGAAGGGTATCCGAGTTATAGAGGGCCCGAAATTTGCAACGGGTGGCGCCAAAGCAGGAATTAGTGAAATTTGGACCTTTTTTATTAGACTTTATTATTAGTCTTTTAAACAGCCTTCGGTTAAATGCGTTGCGCGGTTAACCGAAGGCTGTTTAAAAATACTTTATTAACATCACTAGCACTCATTTACATGGCCTATCATAGAAATTCGGGGTCAGGCGCAAATTTTAATTTTGGGGCCCCTATTTTCCCCAAAAATATTGGTGAGCGGGGGTGGGGGAGAAGGGGATTAACAATTTTTTCCGTCATTAAAAAAATAGACAAAAAAATTTTCCGGACAAACAGCGGTTAAATTAGGGTTAAAAAATTCCTGTTAAAACATGTGTAAAACCCTTTTTTACCAACATCTGTAAAATTTAGGTTTAGAAATTTTTTCTCATACCATTATATATTTATATAAAAAAACGTTCCAAATTATTTTTTGTAATTTTGCAAATTATGGGGCTCCCTTAAACTGGGAGCCCGGGACAAATATCCCCTTTTGCCCCCCCCCCCTCTCTGAAAGGCCCTGCTCATTTACTCATTTTTTAACCAATATAACTCACATTTTAGACAATACTGACATCACTAGCACTCATTTGAACTTTAGAGGAATTCATTTGAGCAGGCTATGGCGTAGGCATGTTAGTGCATTCGGCAAAGAAATTTTAAAGAATTTGCTAATGTGATATTTTTAATTGACTGTATGACTCGATGCCGTGTGAGGTAGCTACTACAGTCTATCATGATCAAACAATTGATGTTATCAGTGAATCTGATTACTTTCTACCTAATATGCGAGCAGTGGCGTAACGGAACCTCCTGAGGCCCCCCCCGCCAAATTTTTAAGTGGGCCCCCTATTTTTTTCCAAAAAAGGGTTTAAAAAATTTTTCCAGACTATGACAATTAAAAAAATAATCACAAAAAATATTTGCCAATCCTTATCTAATAAAAAAGGTCCAAATTTCACTAATTCCTGCTTTGGGCGCCACCCATTGCAAATTTCGGGCCCTCTATAACTCGGACACCCTTCAGTTACGCCACTGTAGGTATGCGAGGCTTCAAATTGGCCTTACTGACTGAATATTACCAGTCTAGTCAAGCATATCGACGAACTTCGAGTATTTCTTGTCAGCAGCCCGGTCGACGTTTTAGCCATAAATGTAACCTGAAGTTCAGGCCCTATCACAGAATAGGGCCTGACACAAAACCTATCTAAAGTGTGGGATTCCCGTCCACCTGGTGGACGGGAAATCTGATTGGTTGATCAGCATCATGAAGGATTTTGATTGGTTGCAAGTTCACATAAACAACAGTTTTAAAAATAGATCGGTCAAGGCGAGAATTAATATAAAGGTCAAACGCACGTAACAAATTCCATTATCGATTTCTTCGAATTTCTTTTCTTTTATGCTTTATGGCAGAAAATAAATCAAACAAACAGTATTTTGAAAGGGCTTAATCAAAATCTTTGACGAATTTGGACACACACGACGCTGAAAGAACAGCCAAACTAGTCATGTATTCGAAAGCTTGTTGTTGACAGCCAAGATGTTCTGCCAACTTGCTTCGCCGGCAAAAGTCTTATTTTTAATATCAGGTCGTACCGTCGTAATTGTTTCTACATCGCCTTCTTCGTGGTATGATTGAGAATTTAATTGTTGCTGTTATTAGCCCGTTAGTCGTTAGAGTATATCCGCGTCCAGCAAGTTGAGACCTTGAGGAAGCTTGGCAGTCAAGCCGTGCACAGAACTGACTAATTAAATCTTTGTTTGCTGTTCGCCTGTTCGGTTAAATCATAGATATGGTTAAATAGAGAAACTGACTCTTAATTATATAAAAGTACTTTGAATTTTTAAGTTTAATTAAAAAGCAAAATGCTCTGCGGACATGTTCATGAGAATATAAATTTTTTGTGTAACGAAATCTACAACACTTGTCAATCATATTGCATGTGTGTCTAAAAATAACATGTGGGCGTCCCACGGTCTAGACAGGTTTTGTGTCAGGCCCTATTTCAAATTAGGGCCTGAATTTCAGGTTACCATAAATGAGGCAAGGCTTGCTGGGTATGAAACAGTTCGTCATGATAGAGACGTCAATGGTAAACATGGTGGGGGAGTTTGTTTTTACATTCGGTTAACGATACATTTTTTACCGCGACCCGACCTGTTCATACATTGACCAAATTAAGAATTCAGTGCATTGAAATCCGCAAACCCAGCTCAAAGTCTTTTTCTCATTACAACATGGTATAGACCACCTTACTCGGGTGTAGACAAATTCAACTATTTTGAGAAACTAATTGGCAACTAGATGTGCAAAACGTTGAATATTATGCAATGGGTGACCTGGGCTATAATTTAAGGGCAACCACTGTAGATCATTAGATCATACATAATTCACTAACTTTATATAATTCACTAACTTTATTGACTAATATTACCAAATAATCTTTATAACCTACGTCAACTAATTGAAGAGCTGACTCGTATTAGGAGTGGGCCATTAAATATACTGGGAAGGGGGGAGAGGGGTGGCAGATCCAAAAAAAATCATGCAAGGAATTCGACTAGAAAAAATTCCTGCAAGCACTTGTGGAATGAAAAAAAAAGGTGTTATTACTAGGCGAGATATATTTTAAACATTTCTTCGTAATACTGTTACGACATATTAGCAACTTTTGATCCATTATACAATCATACAATTAGATATATTTATGTAATATATAGTACATATTATTAAGTGTTACATAGTATCGTAATTTGTTCCTATCCTTTGTATACGTCTAATAAATTTATTGAGATATACCAATTTATTCTACAGTATACCAACTAAATCTAACTATCTAAGCTGCTAATTTAATAACAATTACACCGATAATAAATATTGAAAGCTCCCGCAAGAAAAAAAGATGTTAAATAGTCCGACAGAATTCTGACAAACTATTATTATACATATTACATAAACGGATAAAAAGTTTGGTATATAAAGAGTAGGAATTTTGGAATTATATTAGTAAGATTTGCGCTGAGTAAACAGTATTTTTATCTGCATGCATTTCCCGCGCCAAAACTCGTAGTTGAAAAAGACGCGGGTACGTTGCTCACTAGCTATGCTGCTGGCAAGGGCCGTAAATGTGGGGTTGAAAAGGGCGGGGATGGTTCACCCCCAGAGGAATGATCCAGTCGGTCTCAAACTAAGTGCAGTCGGTCTCAAATTATGCGTTTATTTACATGCGGTGCTTTGCGGCGAAGCAAACTAAATATTTTCGAAACTTGGAAACGTATCAGACTCAGACTTGAGTTGAGAATTTGCTCAAACGGATTAAACAACTCAGAAATAATATAGTCCGCGTGCTGGCCCAAGGGAACTGATAGTGGGCCTGCAAGCAAGGCCCAGTATTTTGTACTTTCCGCGTTCGCCCTAGCCTGCGTGGCAGGCGGTTTTTAGGAAATACCGCCTGCCGCAAAACTGGGTGTAAATGAACTATCGCCCCTGAAGCATCAACGCTATTTATAAATATAATGTCATTAATTAAGTAAATATTCAAAATAAGCCACTCCCAAGTTCCTTTTCTGTGCCCAAGTCACAGTATAAGGACTGAGCAGTAATCTCACTCGGATCGGAACCATAGTCGGAACCTTTGAAGTTTTTGTCCTTGCGCATGTCATGCCGCGCATGTTTGGCCGCCATGTTGTTAGTAAGGAAAGAGAAGTGGGATTGTTTAGAACTGTTCTACAGCACCATGGTTTTTACACTTAAATGGCAATATTTTTCGGTTTTCTTGTGCCGATTGGCTTCAGATGGATAAAATAACAAATATAGGGGGATACTGCTTAGTTTTAGACGCGTTTGTAGCAAAATAAACAAGCAAAAAGGCGGAAAATGTCGACGAATGTCAGCTGTCAGGAGTGCGGGATATATTTTGGCGAAGCTGGTTTATTATTACCATTGGTCTTAACAAGTGAGACAAAGGTTTCAATCATGTTGAAAACGTGTATAAGAAGAAAGTCGAAGTTGTTGTCACAAACATTTGAAGTATTGCTGCAGCAAAAGATTGTGTTTACTGCTGTCTAGAGAATACACTGATGGAACATGTACAACTTTACTAAGAGACAACTGTATAAACTATTGTTTGGAAGTAATGATATTCAAGACACATTTGCATTGCAAAATATTAAAACTAGAATGATGCCACTGTGTATACATCTAGGGAAAGGTTTATAAATTCGTGCTCTCAGTGTTTAATTTTTTTAATATTGTTTATTTTTTTGCTCTCAGTGTTAAATTTTTTAAACTTTATTTTTGTTTAATTTTTTTAAAATTTTGAATTGAATTTTAACCCATTGATTAGCAATGCTCCCAAATGTCAGACAATCTTGCTCTTAACCCATTGAGTGGCACTGTGGCAGCACATTCCCCTGATGAGTAAATCGTCTGGCATTAGACAGAGTAAAATAATAAAGTAGGATGCATTGCCACTTAAAGGGTTAAGTATTTCCACCCAGATCTTCGTACGAAGATCTCTGGCATGGATTTTCAAAATTCGCAATACAATTGACAATAAAAGTCCAGGTATAACTGTTGATCTTCTGTATGAACTTCACACAGAATACACCTATGATTGCCACTTACATGTTGATATCAGCAGGTGATAATTATGTGTTCCGTCACCCTTGCAGATTTGTATGGCCAAAGACCAGTAGCTAGTGGTTCAGCACCCTGGTTTTATTAATGCTAGTGGCATATTGATTAAATTATCAACTTGATGTTTGTTGTGTTGTGACCTGTGTTCTGTTCTTGTTATATCTTTAGCAAATGTCACATTGACTGCTACATACAATATCAATTGAAATATATTTTTTTATATTTGCTTTGTTATATAAAATTCGTTTCATTATTATTTGGTTTTTTTTCATAATTTAACATTAGGGTATCTTTGTCTACAGATTACAATGCTTACCGGTACCATATTTCATTGCAAACACAACACAAGTAGTACTGTAAGAGTAGTAAACCCCCTGGAGGGCCTATATATGTATATATATATATTACTAATAGTATACATTATAGGGTGGCAGATCAGTACTAGGATTCTGAGACAACCGAGTCAAGCCATGTAGACATTGAGACATGTCCCCCAATCTATATGTTTAAAGAGGCTGTGACACCCCCATCAAAAACTTGCAAGTGGGCAATGCCCTAGGCCTGCCTTGATTCTGCTCGGTAATGGCAGATGTAGAGAACTTAGTTTCATCTGAAAAGACATCTAACACTAAAAGAAAAGTAAACGTGTGGTGTTCCGCCGTTAACTGTTTGAAGAGTGATAGTATCACACTATCACATGTTGCTGGCTATCTGCTCCATAAATGTTCACAAAAACACAGCTGCTCAACCTGAGTCAAATGATCTGGATGACAACAAGACATTAGATTGTTATTTCAAGATATATGACCAAGACAAATCCCAATTTGGAGGTCTGCATGTGCCTTCAGCTAGTTTCCTGGAGTATGTCGTTCAACTTGAAGCAGTCTTTTTCGAAACGAAGCAGTCTTTTTCGAAGCAGTCTTTTTCAGTTTTTTTGGCACAGAACTGAGAGGACCATACTTAGTCATACTAAAAATATTGTAAAGATGAACACAGAAAAACAAGCTATAGACCAAAATATACTTCTACAGTGCTACTGCTGCTAAGCAACCTTATAATATATAGTTATAACAAGAGCGCTTTACAGTCAACTCGGCCCACTAAACAACTCGGCCCACTGTTCAAGGGCCAATCCAGTAATCCACCTGCTTGTAAACTGACTAACCTAATCGCTAAACAAGCTAGGAGCCATGACTGGGTTCTATCTTTGCAAATGTTGAGAGAGATTTGAATGGTCAGTAATTTAGTATTAAAATGGACAGATCGAGAATTTGAAACTTGGATAGATTCTTTAATTAAATTAAGTCAAACTGGATGTTGTCAAACTTTACTCATCTGTACGGCTAATGCAACTGCAAATGGCTGTATTGGTTTGGTGCTATCTTTTGTGAAATATTAGCTTTCTTAATATGTCAAACAGTAGTTAACAATTGGGCCAACATGGTATGGGCCGAGTTGGTCAGTGGGCCGAGTTGACCAGCTTCCACAAGAGCACAGTTTGTCATTGAAACAGCTTAAATTCTATTTGCGTTGAATTACCAGTTAACCATTAAAATTTGATAACTTACCTTTCTTTTACAAGTGGTAGGCATAGGAAGAAGAATTCGTCCACAAAACCGTGAAATAACGCCAATTTAATTTGGTAAACATTCAGCGCGGCTAAGCCCACTCCTAACACCTGACATTCGTCGCGATTTTCTGCATTTTTGCTTGTTTATTTTACTCCAAACTTGTTTTTTATCAATCTGAAGCCGACCGGTGCAAGAAAACGGGAAAATATAGCCATTTAAGTGTAAAAACCATGTTGCTGTAGTTCAATCTTCACTCCTCTTTCCTTACTAACAACATGGCGGTCAAACCGGAAGTCAGATGATTCCGTTGGACACTTTGCACCCCCGAGTGAACTTACTGCTCAGTCCTTATACTGTGCCCAAGTCCCAACATAAAATAAATTCCTTGATACTCATCACCGCCCGACTGAGTTTTATTAAGAGCCACGTGAAAATGTTTTATATTTTCTTCACACAATATAAATCTCTCATTATATTAACTATGTATATAAATGTACCGCCCGACAAAATAATTCAAGACAGTTAAGTTTTTGTTGCATGCCCATCTATGGCATGCAACTATCATATAGCTTAAAATTCGTGTCCGTTGGTGGTGGTGAAACTTGCGGCAGATCACGTGGGACGAGCATAATAACAATAAGCATAATTATAAATTTTGAATCGTGTGCACGTTTTCTTCCATGGTTTTCGTCGAGCAAATGCAAAGATCGCAGAAAATTTACATAATCGAGCGCCTTAGAAAAATACATCGAGGTCGGTAAAGCTTTGCTGTTTTAATTTACTTTATATTCTGTTATTTTGTTGTGATTTTGGAGCCGCTGTGCTCGCACTGATTATTTATCAGGCATAATATTATATAGCGTGAAAGGCCATGCACGCTATCAAAATACTAAATTTAAATATAATTCTCAAACTGAAGTGGAGTTATTGTGCTCGCATTGATTATATTGTGTGCAAAACTTCAAAACTACAGTAAATTTTGTAAATAACATGAAATATGTTAAAAATAACAAACAAAATTCTCATTAATACTATTGAAATTACAACGAAATAGCATTCTACGTCGATAATTTCAATCGTAGTTTAACAATTATTTAATAACAAATATATATATATATATTTTATTCAATTATTTTTAACAATTATATTTTCAATCTGTAGTAATTCACCGTTTCCATGTTTTTTATACTTTCAATAAGGCTACAATAAAGCTAAATTTGTAGGAAATAACATTATTTAGTTATAAAATAGTAAAGGAAATCTAACAGTCAATCGCTTTTGATAAAACCTTGACCTTGTTTATATTACCGTCGCCTGCAACTAACGATGAACAGTTGCTCATAAAAACATTGCCTTTTCGCGTGATAATCTAAAGTTTTCTTATTTTGACATAATAGCCAATTTTCAATAAATATATTGATATTAAACTTATTGAATCAATATATTAAGTTTCAGGCCAGTTGTACCAAACGTTATAAGCGCTAGCGTATCATAACCAGGGGGGGCGACCTCTGGGGGGCGACTGCTTCTGTTTACGGTACTTGCTGAGTGACGAATCATCAATCATGACGAATAGCGCTTACGCAAAAAAAACAATGGAAATCGACTTCTGTATAGTATTCGGTGTCATAACGTTTCATGGTTTTGATTAGCCTGAAAACAGACCTACGTTTCGCCCACCCTAAAATTTGCGGGTCGACGGATCCATAGACTTGCTCCAAGTCTCTCTTTCATTGTCATATCAATCCACTATGGTGTACATTACATGACGTAGCACTGAGAGGCGGAGCGAGAAAGAGAGACTTGTCAACTTCGGAAAATCTCGGTTCAAAACTGAACCGAAAATGCAAGACTTGCTTTAATTGTTTTCTGTCAGTGTTTATATGTATTGATCTAGCACAGTGTAAATAACATGAGTTCCATTATAATAAATAATACAGAAAGAAATTGAAGAAAAACAATTAAAGCAAGTCTTGCATTTTCTGTTCAGTTTTCAACCGAGATTTCCGAAGTTGACAAGTCTCTCCTTCTCGCTCCGCCCCTCCGTAGTACGTCATGTAATGTACACTATAGTGGATTGATACTATATGACAATGAAAGAGAGACTTGGAGCAAGTCTAACGGCTCCGTCAACCTGCGAATTTTAGGGCGGGCGGAACGTAGGTCTGTTTTCACGCTAGCTTTTGATGGCATGCAACATGTACGCACTGCGTACCTATTTTTTATATTTTATATTGGGTTTTTAATGCCATTTTAAACTACCAATTTCAAACAAACAGAATATTGAGAGAAATTTCATTGTATTTTAAAGGAACCTCTGTCATTCTGTCATTGTTCGTGAGATACGTTGTCACGTTGTGTGTAATATGACACTTCACTTCGGAAATCACAGAAATATTAAATGTTCGGAATTTATATTTATTTATTTATTGATATATAAATTTGATAAATATAAAATATAATAAATAAATCGCCCGCCGTCTTCGACATTTTCAAAGTGTAGACAATGATAGAATCAAGGAATTTATTTTATGTGCAGCCGTTAAACCAAGCCCGTTTAGCTTAAACGCAGGGCTTAAACGGTGGTTAAGCTCAAAATACAAAGCATGCAAGTCTATACTATAGATTCATTCAACAACCAAACTAAAAGTTTTGATATACATATTCAACGAGATATATAAATGTGTTATTTACTGTCAACCGGCCCCTAGTTACTTTGAATTGGAGGTTCGTATCTATTAGTTTACTATATAAATTTAATAGTATCTTTGCCTTTGGTTCAGAACATGCTAGACATCACATGCTATGTCTATGTCTGCCTATGTAGATCAGTAGATGAAAATCCCACCGTTCGATTCAGTGAAGAAATATCTCTTAATTATCTATCGATAGTTTTAGTAAAATATCAACATTATCGCGATTCATGCCCCTTTGAAAGTCAAGTGAGATCGTATATTATCAAATTATACGCATGCAATTGTAGGAACGAAAATATAGACTTGCCATACCTTTCGCCGATCACATAAACTTCGGCCTCTTCCGACGTATCCTTTTCGTTTATAAATATTCTTGTTCGAATCGCTACGAAAAACACTATTTAGAGTGTTATTTTTGAGCTTGTATCTTTAAATTTGCTTCTTTTATTTATTTAATATGGTGGTATTCCATTTCTGGTCTGACTTGTGTGCATACTTGTGCGCTAATTTCAAAACGTCAAAACATTTGGTTAACGATTAACATTAAACCGATTTAACCGTTGATTGACAACTAAATAAAAATACTAGCCAATCAGTTTTTTCCGTTCAATGGTGAACGGGATAATTCATTTACACCTGGTTTTGCGGCAGGCGTTTTTTCTCGCCTGCATTTTCCCTTCCCGCACCTCGCCTCCCTAATTTTCGTTGCCCGCGCCTCAACCCCAACCCTTAAAACCGCCAGCTACGGAGGCTACGTTCGACCACGAACGCAGCATTGTGATTGGCTGTTTGCTGTTGGATTCTATAATTAGATCAGTGATTCATCACAAAGGCTCTCGATAAGCTTAAAATTTGGAAAATTGATCACTTTTTTCGATTAAAAATGGAGCAAGAACAGACTGTTTATTTATTTATTTATTTATTTATTTATTAACTTCAGCCGTCAACAGAAATATACATGTACAAACAGGAAGACGGTTCAGGAACACTAACACAGCGTGAGCCAATTACGTTAGTGACCTGTTACAAAACATCATTATACAAAAATTCACAACTTATAATTTAAATATCAAACAAGAATATAGTATAATCCTTTTCATCCGAAGTAGAGAGAGAGCGTAAAAATTTCGAAATTTTGGAAAACAAAATGACAAAATTGTCAAACAGAATAAATGCGAGAATATATATAGGTTCTGTATCCGTCGATAAAATAAAACGAAAATGGCGAAAAACCCAACTCTACATCGGATAAAATGAAGTATACTACATTGAATAATTGCCAAAATAACTAGTTCAATTAAGAACAACATTTCATTGTTGCAGTATGCTGCCTGGCTTTATGACATTTCAGACAAACTGATTTCCACGTCTGCGAAATTTCCTGGTCAAACACGGTTAATGTTGCGGAGTGGTAATAGTTTATAACACGTGATTTAAAGCTCTGCAATGATAGTTCTGGTTTCCGTAGCTCGTCTGGTAGGCAGTTCCACACACGCGATACTCGTATAAGATAACTGTTCTGGTGACATAGCGTTCTTACTTTAGGAATGTTATATTTTACAAGAGAGTTATTAGAAGAGCGTAGATTTATGGTTGAAGTCAGAGTGTCAACTTCTTCGGGTAGGATATCAGTTTTAACCAAGCCATATTTGCATTTGAAGAGGAACAGGATATCAAGATATTCGTGCCAGTAACAGAGAGGTAGCATATTCAACGCAGCGAGTCTTGTTTTGTATGGCATGTCCGTTTGGAATGGTAAAGACAGTACGAATTTGGTCGCTCTACGTTGTATGCGTTCGAGCTCCATACACATGGTGATAGTCTGTGGACACCACACTTGTGAGGCATAAGCAAGATGGGATCTCACAAGTGTAAGGTAGAGACAGCGTCGGGTATTTACGTTTTTGACTTTGATAGCGAACGTTTGAGCATACCAAGTAGGCGGTTGGCTTTCGTAATTTGCTCGTAAATAT
>CACRXK020004052.1:0-33329 GCA_902702795.2 Paramuricea clavata
GCTGCATTTGTTGTACCAATGTTTCGCTGTAAGGCATCTAGGAGATGGGTTCGAAACTCTTCCTAAAGCAGTCGTCGATTTCTTGCCGTGTTTCTATCACCCGTCAAACGCTGAATTCCGGTGTCTGTGTTCTTGTGCGATTCTATTATGTATGCCTGAACATGTCCATATACCTACACATTGTATGTATACAGTAATCTACAGATACACACAAACCATGTTCCATATTTTTTGTTTGTGTGAGACTGCTTATTGTTAAACAAAGTGCGCAAGCCCTTTCATGCCTCTATACACCGGGGTGTTAGGAATATTCCATCACATTCATGCCAATTATAGGTAGTATTTAGTTGAAAAGATATCGGTGTTAAATGAACTTGATAAGAATTCTATTGTTATTAGAAACACACAGTTGGCAATTAAGACCATTGTAATGATTATACATTCATTTATTGTTCGCCTGTTGGTGCTTAACCAGTGGCGTAGCCAAGGGGGGGCGAGGGGGGGCGGTCGCCCCCCAATCGCAAAAAAAACATTCTCTGAAAAAGGCTAAATCCGTAGAGAAATTGTGTGTGTGTGGGGGGGGGGGTACGCGTTACATCGTCGAAGCTGAAACTGATTAAGTACGTCTCGACTGAGGAAAACGACGATATACTGGAGGAACTTGATTTGTAAAATCTCGTTAAAGCAGTTGTAGATATGGTTCCAAGAAGAATACATTTAGTTTAGATTTACATGTATGCATTATCATAGCATGAATATTCTTCTCAGACTTATTCTGTATCGTATAAAAAAGCAACGAAATTTTGAGAATGCGAAAATGCTGTCTAATAGAACCTAGAATGATTTAAATGCCTGTTTTTCAAGGTGACTTTTCCAATTTATTTAATTCCGAGTAGAAAATTAGAAATGTCTGGGAACATTTATGTCTTCAATGTACTTTATAATCTTCGGAATTCTGCAAGATTTTACCCCCAAAATGCTTGAAATCGCATTTCAGGGACTCTAGATTTCAAAATTTTCCCGCCGGGGTGCATGCCCCCGGACCCCCCTAGATGGTCTCGCGCCTTCGGCGTTCGTTTCGCCCCCCCCAAAAATGAAGGTCTGGCTACGCCACTGTGCTTAACAATATTAATAAACAACGTTTTCATTAGAATCATGCATTATTGACTCTGATGTCTAATCTCTAGATTTGTATGGTTCCCCATATACATGCTATTGTATGCTTATTTCTTGACGTTGAATACCTTTAGACGATAACGAATGATTATGCATATTCAAATTTTTGTATTGAATACGCGTTTCATGCAATTCGCTGTCAAATCCGTCCACTTGCATATCTCTACGTTTTATTGGTCGCTGGATCATACACATGCATGGTAGCTCATTTTATCGTTATGAGTAACAAACGGTGTAGTACATAACAGTATGCAAAAACCTGCCAAATATGAAGAAGCACAAAAGAGATTACACACGTAAAAACGCACAAGTTGTTACAGGTCTGCAAACAAGTTGTTACAAATATGTTCACAAGCTGTCAACAAGTTGTGTTCGCACTGCTTGTTCCCAGTTGTTGTAACAAGTTTGGAACAGGCTGTTAACAACTTGCAACAAGCTTTATGGCATTATCAGACTTGTTACAAGGTTGTTCAAAGAAGTCTGATACAGTCATGATATAATAAGAATGTTACAAGGTTGACGACACAAGGTTGTAACAATATTGTCATATCATGACTGTATCAGACCTATAACCTATTGGAAAAACCTTGTAACAAGTCTGATAATATCAACAAGGTTGTTACAAGTTGTTTACAGCTTGTTCTAAATTTGTTGACAACTTGAGACAAACAGTGCGAACACAACTTGTTGACGGCTTGTTAGCAGACTTGCAACAAGATGTGAGATTTATACGCGTGTAGTTACCATGCATGGTGTTCACCATTAATAAGTCACGGTGCACGATTTAGGAAAAACGTCATTTAAGGAATACCTTTGTAAAATCCCGTGAACTCTACTCGTAAGACAGAGTAGCCTTGCTTGGTTTTTGGATAAATTCGGATAAATCGAGCCACAATTGCTGGAGACAGCCAGTTACCAACTGCAGTATTCGCATCAAGATTTCCAGGAAAAAGCTTTGAATACATAAGAATATATATATATTAACTCGTGAATACCTCCATCAGTTCTAAACTATTTTCTCTAAAGGTCCGGTAATACCATGTCCCGTATTGTCACTACAGGAAGAAACTGCAACTAACTTTATTTACAGTACTTTGGATAGTTTTCTCAGTTCTATTAAAACTGTTCTTCCACATGTGTACATATACATACATATAAAGGCGTAAAGATCTCACATGTGTGTACATACAAAAATTTATTTATATGCACGCTAGCCTCAACAACACAGAGCTGATTTCCATGAGGGGCGTGATTTTAGAATGTACAGATAAACACCATTACTAGACTATACAAAAATACAAAAACAAAGAAAGAAGGAATTGCTCTATAGGCAACGGGACGAGCCAATCTTAAGTGTTTGCCTGATTTTAATAAAAAAGATCTTCGAAAAGAACTTAAAGATCCCTCTACTTTCACCTCATTCCATGCTATAGCTCAGTTATATTTGAAGTATCTTTTGCCAAAATCGGTATTCGGTTTAGGAAGAGACAAATCGGTTTTTCTATTTCATTATTCAATCGAAAGGATGTTCAGTCTTAGATTTATTGCGGTGTGGTTATTCAGAATTTTATACATAAAAACAGATTTCAGTCATTCGCTTTACTTCTAGGTGTTTCCAACCCAGACTTTCGAGTAAATCAACCGACCGAACTTTGTAAGTTGCACCAGAAAGTACTCTTGCGGCCCGATTTTGAAATTTCTGCAACCTGTCCTTGAGGCCCATTCCACAGTTGTCCCAGAGAGGGCTGCAGTAATCAAAGTAGGGCTGCACAATGGCATTGTAGGTCAATTTTAGTGTCGCAAACGATACGAAAGGCCTAATACGTCTTATAGCCCCAATACTGACTTTTGAACTTATCATATCAATATGTTTTTCCCAGGTCAATCTTTCGTCCACGTTGACACCAAGGCAAATATAATTTTCATTCCTAGGTATTGGAACGTTATTAACGAGAATAGGGTTACCAGATACCTTATGTTTAATATTATACGCTGATCCAATGAGTATATATTTCGATTTTTAGGATGAATTTGGCGCTTATTTTGTAGCATCCATTTTCGAATATTTTCAAGATCAAGGTTTATTTTAATAAACAATGTCATTGCAATTTTTAGAAGATCGATAGATAAATTTCTGTGTCATCTACGTAGAGGGATGGAATTGAATATTTTAAGGAGTCAGGCATATCGTTTATGTATAATAGAAATAATAAGGGACCCAAGATAGACCCTGCGGTACTCCACATTTTATCTTTCTCGGGCTCGATAACTGACCGTTTACTAAAGGAGGACCCTAAAACTGAACTAACTTTATTGATGATGAACAGTGTCTATCAGTCTTAAACTGTTCTCTCAATAGATTATACAATTCTTCATTGGGTTAATGCTACTACAGAAGAGTAGGGTTACTAGAGAAAGCCTACAGTGATTGATAGAGTTTGTTTCTTAGAAGTACAAGTAAATAATGGCCTGGGCCGGTTCTATAAAACTCTTAATCACTTTTTTAATCACTATTTTGTAGTTAAATAGTGATTAACTTTCAAATACGCGCTTCTTATTGGATGACGTTTGCACTTAATTATAGTTAACTTTAATCACTTTTTTATACAACCTGCCCCTGACCTATCCATTTCTTTATTTAGATCAGTGGCGAAAATTTCTGTGTACAGACACCCCCTAGAAACGGTTTTGTCATTACCTTTGTTGTACTTTCTTCACTATAAGCTTGAAAGAACTCGCGTTCATACCCATAATGCACCTCATACGTCTTCGTATACCAATGGCTGCTACCCGACTTACACCCTTGTGTCCAAATTTCGACAATGGTGGCTATGAGAATAAAATCCACTTCGAGCCATTTCTCTGGGTCAGATCCTGCAGGCAACCATGCACCACGAGACTGATGATAAAAGTTCAATCTGCCATAGCCTTTCTTCCACCCATTTTGGTGATAGGATGAAACCGTCAACTGAGTTTCAGTTATTTCATAATTTTCCATACCCAGAGGTTTTGCTCGTCTATAACCTAGGATTAGCAAAAGTTCAATTTCCATATTTATTATATACATGACAAAATTATTGGTTAAGAGGAGTGCAATTTTTTCATTAATTGCTCTCACCAGGAGTGCATTCAATGATTTGAAAAAAGCGAAATGGCGGCTTGCTTTGTAAATACAAACGAGTCTACAATTCGCTTGCTTGAAACAATTCACTTACTCGAAACAAAAGCAGAAAATGAAAATACACAAAAAACACGGCCTGTTAAAACGGAAAATTATCTGGAATAGGAAAAGCTATAATTTTCTCATGTATATATATGGTCTTGTTTTCCCGTTTGAACTAGCCTTATTGGACGTACACCTTGTAATCTATAATTTTTATGTCCAATAAAGCTGATAAAAATAATAAATAAATTAATCATACGGGCAGGCCGTGCAATCAATGATTAAAACTATTTGTGATTTTTGAAGTTTGTCAAATTGCACTCGCCCTGGCTGCTCGTAAGAATCACTCGTAGTGTAATCATTAATTGCAGCCTCCTCCGCAGGCATCTCTTAATCGTCGAGAACTTATATCATTTTTAGTTATTCAAATAACTGATGTTCTTATTGGGTTACCTAATCGATTTTAGGTAAGTACCACGAGATGCTTGCGGAGGAAGCTACATTAATGGACCATTCCCCAATTAACCAAAATTTTGATCTCAACAAGTCTAGACAAAATTCCATCATAGCATGAAAAAGCATCACAAAATTAGTAATATTTCAAAGTTTCGTTGCGAAATGTTGTAAAATGCGGATAATATAGCCTTGCGAAATTTGCAATTTTCAGTCATTTTAGATTACAAACGAGAAATGGTTACCACTTTTCCAAAATTTTTATATTAACTAGCCTACACAAAAATTTCATCACAGCTTGAAAGAGCATAACAAAATTAGTAATATTCCAAAGTTTCGTTGCAAAACGTTGTAAAATGCGGATAATATAGCCTTGCGAAGTTTGTGATTTTCAGTCATTTTAAATTACGCAAAAAAGTGGTAACCGTTTCCCGTTTGTAATCTAAAATGTGACTGAAAATTAATTGCAAACTTCGCAAGGCCATATTATCCGCATTTTACAACATTTTGTAACGAAACTTTGGAATATTACTAATTTTGTGATGCTCTTTCAAGCTGTGATGAAATTTTTGTCTAGAATTGTTGAGATCAAAATTTTGGTCAATTGGGGAATGGTCCATTGCACTCCTTCTCGTGTAATTACCTATATTAATAGTACCCTGATCCTAGCTATCTTTGTTATCATGCGTCTTCAGTGGAAAGACGCGTTATGCGTTTAGACGAACTATCATCGATTGTGCGTCGAAGCGTGCGGCGATTGTGCGTCGAAGTTAGTTCTTCTAGACGCATAATGCATCTTGTGCCCGTCTTTATACTGAAGATGCATATTAACCAGACGAACAGTGCATGCTTGCCCTAGTTCGTCCAGACGCATAATGCGTCTCCAGGATAAAAACAATCAATACTGTACCTTCGTCTCCAGAATAACAACCAACAAATTCCACCCTCATTGCGCGATACCTTTCATTTTCCAGTGGATGAACGCGGACAAAACGTGCTACAATGCTTGGCGACAAGAAATTACGGGAAATTGAATTTGAATCCCAGTTTCCCTTAAATATCTATATATAAAAGATTAAATTAAAGTACAGTTGACAAATAAAACAAAACAATTTTATTTATACTGGACCTTTCTATCAGTTCTAAACTGTTCTCCCTACTTCCAGGTTTAGTAAGATTCATTCCCCATAAACAAATTTCCACTCGATCAGCGTTTGTCTATACCCAATCACTGGGAAAATCCATACTACAAAATTGGCAATTGTACCACTAAATCCATAGTATTTCCATATTATATTCATACTATGGAAATATACAATTATTATGGATAATCAAAATCCATTCTATTTCCAACGAAGGTCCATACAATGTCCATTCTATGACCTTTTATGGATTTTCAAAAATTTTTCCAGTTAATTCACATCTGTAGTCTGGCAGGAATCAAGTTCAACTAGCAATCTTCCCATTTTCTCTAAGACTCTTTTGTCAAACATTTCATGCTGATTTGGGGGCCTGACCTCTCAATATTATTGCAGATTGCATGTTCTTAACCTGGAAATTTTTTGCAACGGTACTGTCGAAACGATGTGGTAATGGTGTTAGTAATCTGTACTTGATCACTATGATCATACTATTACGTCATGTATGTGGCTCCAATATGAAATAGCTTCGGTGTATCGGAATCTTTATTAGAAGTTAAGTCCTTTCTTCAAAAAACACTAGTTGATCATGTTGCAGCCCCCCATGTCTTGTCACCCCCCTCCCCCTGAAAGAGGCCCCCCTTGTCATCATTTCAGTTCTACACCACTGATTAGCTAACCTTATCTACTCCATTTTCGGTATAAAACAGAAAGTCCACCCCATTTCCTCCATAAGAAAGCTTGTACGTTTTCGTCCATAATGGGGAATGATCTGTTGTACCACGGCCTTGGGTCCAGATTTGAGTCACAGAGACAATCCATAGAAAATCAACCTGTAGCCAGGCGTTTCCATCATTATTGCCGGGTATCCAGCAAGCTACTCGATCATCCCAACGGTTATAGTTAAGTCTTCCATTTTGCGCGTCATAACGTACAGGAGTATGGACGGAAGATGACGAAATCTGGGAATCCAAAATACGACTACCTTCCATACCCAACGGACGTGGAGCGATGCATTCTAGAGACGGAAAAAACGGAAAGACTTAAAAGACTTGCTTGGTAGGATATATTGATCGCAAGGTGCTAGTCCCAAATCACCATTTCATTGTTTTTGAAGAGATTTGTAGAAGGAAAATTTTAAACTAAACTAAACTAAACTAAACTAAACTAAACTAAACTAAACTAAACTAATGTTATTTATACTAAATAGTTCAATCGAGGGTCACAGTTTATCAGTTTTATTTATAACTTACTAAACTAACTTACTAACTATAACTTTATTTAAACTATAACTTACTAAACTAACTCTATTTATACTGGATAGCTCTATTAGTTCTAAATTGTTCTTCCTTGAGGTCCAGTAAGGTAATCTCTTATTGATCTAGTGACCAGTGTTACTACAGGAGGAAACCACTGATATCTCTTGTACTGGATATCTCTACTATTTCTAAGCTACTGTTCTTTCTAGAAGTTTAGCAAGAGTTATCTCTTATTGATCCTATGTTACTACAGGTAAATTAATTTTATTTATACTAGATAGCTTTATCAGTTCTAAACTGTTCTCCCTATTCCAGTAAGGGAGAATTTAACCTCGGCTGGCTTTGGCAGTTTTGGACTAGCAAGTATGACGTCACATGTGAGATGAAAGCAAGGTGTCTGTGACGTCATCGTTACCAAATGATAACCTACAATTAACCAAATCTGCCAAAGGCAGCGAGTAAAGGGTGTAGGTCGACGTCATACCATCTTCCCATCCCTGCACAGAAACTTCACAGACGGTTAAAACGTCCTGTAAACGGGACACGACTGCAACATATCGTCCTCTAAGCGGCTGTTTACAAAAAAACGTGCGAGTTGCTCCTTCGTCAACGCCATGTCGTCCATCACAGGTTGGGCCTTGTTCTTCCACTAGGTTCTCACTCGAACTGATAAATATTTCAAAGTCACCTAACCTGTATCCTTCGGTATTTCTGTTTGTAACAGTGACTGCATAAACCAGGGTGCTCTTGCCCATATCTACTTTCCACCAATGGCGTGAGGTCTGTGAAGGCGAGGTATGTGTGCATTGCGGCCAAGCAGGGTCTCTGTTACCGTCCACAGCAACAGAGGCCATCACACTGCTGTCATAATTGGAGGACTCTTTCGCTGGTTGTCGTAGAGCGTAGTTAACTGGGGAGAAAAAAATTATATTAATATGTCGTGGCTGCTGGGAATTTAAACTAATTAAACAAGATTACATATGTCCTTTGGAAAAATACTACATTGCATAGTAGTTTCAGGATTTTCTCTTGGGCCTGTTTTTGCAGGGAAGATTGAGTTTAGCTGAACAGCTGGGGGTCTGGGGCGGCTGTCTCCCCCCATCCCCCCAATGTTAGGCTGACACCTATAGTATACTCAATAAATGTAGTTGAGATGCAATGTTTTAAAGCAGGGGCACTAAGGGACACTATAAACTGGTTAAAGATGACGAATGAGTAGTTTTTCTTGTGTTGTGAAATGAATTCCAGCCATTTTTTCTTAATTGTCGGGTTTCAAACCGAAAACTAATTTCCACGCGTTCAAACAACTTCATTTTCACTGCATTGGAACTTTTGGTGAGAACAGTGAGTTTCAAAACCTAACTCGTAGTTGAGATAGGGCCGTTTTGCGGGGTTAAACTAGTCGACAAAACTCGAAAATCTTGATCGAAAGCTTTTGAAATTGATGAAACCTTGTTCAAAAACTTCCTCAACTTTTAAATAATTAAGTCAGTTATAAACCTCCAACTTGGGTTATAAATCATATATCTCGGGGACTGAAAGCCCTCGCGTCAATCTATAACTTATATTCCAAGTTTATAACCTATACATAAAGATAATGCTGAGAGAACAAACAGCGTAATTATACCTTCGTTTTCAAAAAAATCGAATTCTCGGCCGTGAACTTCCACCTCACACAAAGACAATCTTTTTTCAATTCCAGGGAGAACAATTCTGATCGCCGTAACTTGATAAGGCGTGTGACACGCGTACGTCTTTACCTCGCCATTGTTGGCGAGGATACCAGTTGCACACGGCGAAGGAAACTCCGACGTTTCATTTTTTAGTTTGATTTCAAAATAATCCGAGTACATCCAGTAAGGGTCTGCTCTGGTCGTAATCGTCACAGAAGTGATGTAGATTTTGGTTTGAAATGTTACCTCCCATGAAACATCATTTCCTACATCTGTTTCAGAGCAACTGTTGTTCCCGAAGTATGGATTAGTGTTACCATCGGTAAGCCGCGAGGCGTGGCCATTGTTGAACGTACTAGACTGGCTAGTAGGTCGACCAAACGCAAAATTTTCTTTAAAAAAATAGAATAATGGAAAGATTTACGGCCGGTCAAACAAGGCCGGACTGAAGATTAACAAAATAAAGGTTTGGTGAGTCAGGTTTCAACTATGTTTTGACTTCAAATATATGATAGTGTTGGGAAAGCATTAACAACTAGCCAAGGTCGCGAGTTTGCCAACTCTCATGGGGAGGAGGGGGTTGGGGAAGTTGGTGAGGGAGAGAAGGATAGGAGGGGGCGAAAGTGGTGAGTGTTATGGGAGAAGGTCTTATCTTTTATATTCTTAAATTAAATACAAATCTCGATTCTTAGATCATTATTACTTGTTAGATCGGATCCATATCGGTCCTGAGATCTTTCTTCTTGATAATTTGCTGAACAGCAACTGTTGAATATCACGAAAAGTATCATCATTTTGATAGCCATAGTTTGATACTTTCGATTTGCCTAGAACAAAAATCTTGTTAATTAACAACAGTTTTATCGACTTAAGAACAAAGGTAACCAATTCTCATCAACTCTCATCCTCCATTGACCCGGGAGAACCAACTGGCAACGGACCTATTCCCTAATGAACAAAATTTTGATCTAGACAAGACTAGACAAACATTTTATCACAGCTTGACAGAGGGTCACAAAATTATCAATTTCCCGTGCGTAATACAAAATGACTGAGAAACGGCAAACTTCGCAAGGCTATATTATCCGCATTTTACAACATTTCGCAACGCCGGAAACTTCGGAATATTACTAATTTTGTGATGCTCTTTCAAGCTGTGATAAAATTTTTGTCTAGACTTGTTGAGATCAAAATTTTGTTCATTAGGGAATAGGTCCACTAAGTCGTGTTGAATTGTTAATTTCTGTTTTGCAAATATATTGGGAAAATTTTGCATTTGAAAAAGGAAAATTGTACCTGGTCACCTGCGTATACCTACTTAGCCAAGTTAGCAGGTTCCGCTAATGTGAGAAGAATGCTGTATGTTAAAACCTCGCAGTTTGTCAACAAGATGCCTGTTCGCACCGCTTGCTCCTAGTTGTTGACAAATCTAGAATAAACTTTGATATATGAGGCCAACAGATTCGTGACAAGTTGTTTTAACAAGTCTGATATCGTCTGCACGAAACAAGTTGTTAACAAGTTGATGACAACAAGCTCGTAGCACCTTGTATTGTTACCATCATCAACCTTCTAACAAGAATAGTGATTTTTTCAACCGTTGTAAAGCTTGAAAAGTGATAAAACTGTGAATATGAGTCGAACAATGACTGTAATAAAAGGAAAGTTTAATTAATCTGGGTTGTACCAGTAAACGGCCAATTTAAGAGAGCTGGAAAGAATCACTATCCTGCGGATAGCGTCAGTATACGGCTTTCGTACAACAAGCCCCTGCAAATCTATTCTAGTATTAACTTATGTCTTATACACATAATTATATATATACTACTTAGTTACAGCTATGCTTACGTAAGTTACTACTATATATTAACTTTCCAAACGCAATGGCATATGTCATAGTTACCTGCGGGGCGAAGATGCCAGTCAGCCAACAGCCACAACTTTCTTTCTTTAACAGTTTAAGCCATCGGCATCACCAGATCTTAACAGACTTCAATCTTTTAAAAATGAACAGTAACTGTTTCCTGCGAAAATCACAAAAACAACATGATATATGCGATCGATATTTTCAATGCAGCCAACAAGAAATCTGACAAATGTCAAATGAATCTTAAATGATATTGCGGATAATTTGGTGAAAATTTGTTTGGAAATGGTGTTATTTTGAGGCAGGTTGTTTTTAAATATTAATATGTTGCGCCAAGGCAACAATAGCTCTAACATGTCTCAATTTAAAAGCGGTTTTACTGTAGGGAAAAAAATACTGGGTAAATGTTTTTAAAACAAACCATAAGCCTTGCCCTTGGTATTATATACTAACCATGCATGCAAGTTTTATAAATGTCATGTGATTAAAATAAGGTTAGCCTGCGCATGCGTCGGTGACTGTGGTTGGCTAATTAGTAATTAACTTTACCAATGTTTTGGTTTCACAATAAAGAAAAATAACGTTATCAAAGCAAAAAGTTTGTAATTATTAAAAGCCATATGAACGACATTGTTAAAAGATTAGTGTTGCAAAAAATATTTGTAAGACACGTCGCTACAGCTTTTGTATGGTCTAATATTCTAATATGAACCGAGCCGTAGCCAGCATTCACGTAATTGCTTCCAAAAACGACAATTTTGAACATTTAAAAACATAGACCCACTGACCGAGTTACTCGGTTTTAAATTTCTGTAAACATTCACTATCTTGAAAAAAACGATAACAGTATGATCTTCGGCTCTTTAATATAATAAAATTAAAAAACAGGGCAGTTTTCCGAGTGCAGTTTTACTTTCTTTATAGTTCGAAAAAAAGCCCGCGTTCATGAAATGGCGGCAAGTATAAGTATCTATTTAACTTAAAATGTTCTAAAAAGCGTTTATCTGCATATAAACAGCGTTTTAACACAAACGAAAGTAAAATAGTATGCTATTTTATGTAAAATACTTACCATGGTCACATATTTATACTGTTTTTTGACTGGGAACAGAGTTATTTTGAAAACGTTTTCGTTGCGAACGGTCCATGCACTGTTGGTTTCCGAACGCCTGGCAACAACCAATCAAAATGCTGCATTTTGCGGATGGAATAAAATGAGAACAAACTCAACGTTTGGAATTTGTTCTTTATGTTCAGGTGGTGCACGAACATTCTCGTACCCAGAGCCCTTCTTTGGCCAGAGCCCCTCGTCGCACCGCGCGTAAGAAGGGCTCTGGGTACGAGAATGGTGCACGAATTGAACACAAAAACACTCTAAAATACTGTAGAGTCTTCAGGGAGCAAGAAAGCAGAGTGAAAAAGATATCTAAGGGACCGCTCATTATTTATGGCGGGAGGGGGGGAGGGGGGGGGTGGCAACGAAGAGAAATGTTTCTCTTGGTTAAAACTGTTGTTTATCCAACCATTAAAAAGTAAAAGATAAGTCCAAAAAACGTCACAAAAGGATACCATTCAGTTGTCACACATATCCTTTACCACTTCTGTGACACGAGTTTGATAACCGCTTGTGCAATTTTCTGCAGTCTAAAGTTTCATGTTGTCTGCACATACAATTTCTTTGGAGACACCATTTGACATTGTTTTGGCAGAGGTTTCTGCCAGTTCAACACACTTCATGATAGTTAAAGGATTATACGTTCAATATTTGGCAATAGTAAGCCAACAATGACATAATAATTGTTTTGCATCGACGTAGGTTTAAAATTTCCTCCATCCGGAGACAAGTGATCAAACACGGAACCCACTCGCCCTCCTACCTTTGTCATTGGTTATCATATTTCTCTAAATTTCATCCTAGTTTGAACACGATGCTTCCAAATGAAATTGGCCACAGTGCCCAAGAAAGGGCACTACTTCTAGAGGTAGTACTCAACAATGGCATTGTGCTCAACATGTTTTGGAAACCAGTTTAAATATTGGGCACCAGTGCCGAGCACTCGGTCTGAACGCAGTCTTAGGTTCAGATATGGTACCCACGCTGGGCAGGTTAACCAATGACCTGCGGGCAGTACGATGTCAGGAGACTGCCCAGAGGCCAGCCTGACAGAGATCTCGTTTTGCATTGTCTTGGATTACGTATTTTTCATTTAAATGCTGACTGGAACTCGCTCGCGCCTACTGGAGAGAGTGGTAATGCTCTATTATATTAAAATGACTTTTTTTTACAGATCTCGATCCTGAAAAATTTCGGTGGGTTATCAGAGTCAAACTTGCTCGCAAAAGTGGATTCTACTGCACAGGTAAATGTTCGCTGCCAAAGTGTCTTTTCGCAAGCCAGCTATGTAAAAACGAGTTAGCTCAGGTATGCAGGCTGGTTCGCCTACACACAAATAGCACTACAATAACGAGCAAAAAAATGAGCAAAAAAGTCAAAACAATCGTCAATCATCATGAACAGCCATATCAGTCAGATTAAAAGCAACAGAGCAAAAACAATAACACTACAGTCTGTAGCACTGAAATAAATACAGGTAAATACACTATATACTGTATTTCAATATATTAATTTTAAAACTATAAATATCATATTTGACATATTTTACATAAAATTTCAACTCTTTCTTGACAGTTTTATATAAAATAAATACAACATATCACATTTTAGGGAAATATATAAACCTTTACAGCTATAATAAAACACAAATATTCAGACATGATATAGTTTTATATGTCTAGTAAAACGAATCAGAGCCAATAATGAAGGTGGCCTGATTATGTAATGTGAAAGTGACGTGGCCTCGAGTACCAATGGTCAAATCTTGTCTGGATTGCGAGATTGTGTCCTAGTAAGAAAAAATATTCAGTATTAAAATTTACTTAGGAAAGTCCACAGTAGTCAGTACCTTCCGGAAATATTGGCTAGAAAACAATGTTTCCTGGTTTGCCCACCTTTGGAGAACATGGCGAGGAAACAATGTTTCCTGGTCTGTTCACTTTTGAGAAACATGGCTAGGAGACAATGTTTCCTGGTTTGCCAACCTTCGGGAAACATGGCTAGGAAACAATATTTCCTGGTTTGTCCATTTTCGGAAATCATGCATGGCTATGGAACAATGTTCCCAGATTTGCCCTCCTGCAGGAGATATCATGCCTTACAATCCACCATTTGGACTCGCTAACACTATTGGTTAGAGATAAAGGGGTTCTTCAAAAAGGTTTTAAATCTCTGAATGCCACGACCTACCCCATCCAGTCTGAAGACACAGCAAAAGGAGACTCTTTATTTTCTTTCTTTGAAAATCTTTTCCCAGGCACAAAGCCCATCTCTGGACCACTACCTCCCAGCCATATTGGATTGCCAGGGAAGACATTGACATCTGCAGGTTTCATTCCTGCTGGAGGACAGTTGGATGGCGACATTCTTTCCTCCTTGCGCATATCTAGGATAATATTTTCTTCGTATTAGATCACAGTTGATAAAAATAAGATATACGGTTTTTCAGGATTTTCTCTTGGGTCCGTTTTTGTAGAGAAGATTAAGTTTAGCTGAACAGCTGGGGTGTGGGGCAGCTACGGGAGGCTGACACCTGTACCCAAAAAGTGTAGTTGAGATGCAATGTGTTAAAGCAGGGGCACTAAGGGACACTATAAACTGGTTAAAGATAGCGAATGCGTTGTTTTCTTGTGTTGTGAAATGAATTCCAGCCATTTTTTCTTAATTGTCAGGTTTCCAACTGAAAACTAATTTCCACACGTCACGAATTTAACTCACACAACTTCATTTTTACTTCACTGAAACTTTTAGTAAGAAGATCGAGTTTCAAAACTCAATTCAAGATTGGGTTTTTGGGACCGTTTTACAGCCCTAAAAGTCCCTGAAAAAACCCCTGGATATAAGGACTGATTACAATGATTACGATTGCTGTTTGTCACTGAAAATTTCAAGGACTGCAAACCACTGTGGAACCAAAGTTTAATTTCATTGAAAAAACAATTCAAAGTAAAAAAAATGTACATACATCTTCCATGGGAGGTGACAAATTGATTATCATTTTTGCTACCAGAATCTATCTTTAGAAGACCTAAAACACAGTGTAATCAATTTATCAGATGCAGCAGTGGAACAACTGGTAATTGTTCTTCAAACAAGCATTTAATACCTTCATGGCCACCTTGCTTCGACAGTCTAACAAACTCAGAATCTGTGTCTCGAATATTTGACCTGCCAGTTGTGTTGCCATTTTTTGCTATAACAATAATCACGATTAATTTTATTTATCAAAACCTAGCAACATTCACAGAAAATAGTGAAATATTTCTTCAAGGTGTCTTACATTGTCCATCATGATAATACCAGTCTCCTCCAACCCTTTCAAAACCAACACGTTCAGAATTTTGAGCCTGCTCTTCCATTTGAAGTAAGCCTGTGTAAATGAAACAAATCAGAACACTGTTACAATTCTTGTAGTGAAGAATGATGTGATTCAACTTTTGCCTCAGTCGCATCAGCTACTTGGTTAGATGGATTTAGGGATGAGCCGATTAATCGGTAAATAATCGGCAAAGCCAATTAATCGGCCGTTTTTTAAATAATCGGTAATCGGCCGATTATTGCTTGATAATCGGCCATAAGACTTTTTCTGCAGCTGCCAAGCACATGCTAAAATACTGAATACAAACGAATAGATTTTCACATTTTATTGCAAAACCCGTGTCTTTTGTCTCGAGCAAAGTGAAGCTGGGAACATTTCAATCCACTGAAAAACGCAGCAGACTAGCTCCGCATAGCTGAAAATATCCTGTTTTTACACCATAATCTGCCAAAACTAAACTTTGACTATTGACATGCAAGATTGAAGCTGTTTTCAATTGTACATAATGTGTATTGTAAACAATAAAACCGCATTTACAGCTTCATTGTTGGTCATCTTGTGATTTTTCGCTTGCTTTTTAAAATAATCGGCGGGTACCGATTAATCGGCCGATTAGTTATGATAATCGGCTTATAAATAATCGGCCTCAGTAATCGGCAATTTTCCTTATCGGCTCATCCCTAGATGGATTCATTTAGGTCATACCATAGTAAGACTACCACAATGAGGGATGGGCCCTTACTGGACCTCTAGGGAGAACAGTATTAGTTTTTTGAAGAGATAGGCAGCCCACCCAAGGGGGGGGGGGGCATTTTGCCTTGGCCCCCCAGCTAAAAAGGGCCACTCCAAGCAATAAAGGCACTTAAAATTCCTTGATACATACAGCCAAAGTAAGAATTTTTTGGTGCTGATAGCTGTTAAAAAGTCAGTGATTATAGAATTTGATTCGTAGTTTGATTATAAATAACTAAACACACTTTGCTGTAAGGTTTAAAAATTGATGGGTATTCTATATAATTTAGGTAAGCGGCATGCTTTATATTCCGATTTCAATGATTCATAAATACGTGATTACTATAGTGCTCCAAGACAAGGAAACAGATTTTGAAAAATGCCGAGATGTGCTGACCTAGGTCAGATTTTATAGGTCGGCATTTTTTTGCCGACCTCAATTTTGACGGTTTTCGAGGGCTGGTGTCAGTGCCAGATATACTATGCAATTATAAAGAGTAATATGTTGAAAAACACTGTCATGATCCCAGGCCCTGATCCAATACAAATAGAGTTAGTTTCACCCATGAAATTTACTTATTTCACTGTACCCTTGTGTCCACCTTCTCTGCATAACTTGACAAAACTTGTTTCATCTTTTCTTTGCAAGTTATTTCTGGCAGTGTTTATGCCGTCAGTATCATCTGAGGGTCCACCCAAACAGGTTATCTGAGACAGCACAGGTGGATCAATGACAGGTCGGTCAGCCATTGGTCTTATGTCATGTGCAACACCTGTGTAAATAAATATTAGAAATGTACAAGGAGTTTCACAGTGGCTTACACATTACATGTGTTTCGACAAAAGCACTATCGTGTGGCAGATGGTCATGTCGACAGTAAATTATCAGAGAAAATTTCTTATTATGTGTGATAGCCTTGTCTGGGAAGAAAATGAACAGAATTGTAGTTTAATGCAGCATTTCCTAAAGCTTACCAAAAACACATCAATGCCTTAATGCTTGCCTGCTTAGTTGCTGAAGGCCCAGTCAGAGACTGGATAGAAAGCAGTCTGCCTTGCACATATGAACTATGAGTAATGGCTGTAATGCATTGTTTTTGAGGGAGACTGTAATTTTTCAGCATTTTAAAGCATGTTTTTTGATGGCATATATATTCAGGGATTACTCAGGTTAGGTAAAATTTACACTAGCGTATGTTTAATGCACTAAATGTCAACTAACAGCTTTCTATAGTCTTAAAAAATAATAGCAAGGATCTACCTGGGATCTCCTTTTACAAATACACTATGAGCTTATTTTTAAGATATTGAAGATTCTTGCCCCTTTATGCAAAGAAACTATCATTGTTTAAAAATTTTCCAGTCAATTCTAGGCTGAAAATGAAGCATCAAACCAATTATAAGCTGCAGCAGTCGACTATAAACAGTAAAACTGTGAAAGGGTCACCCAGTGAACGTGTAAAATTCAAACAAATATAAACATTCAAAATACCAGTATTTTTGCAGTCCTTTTTAAAACGTTTACCCTTACCACTTTCTTTACTTCTGTCATTCATTCTTGAGGTCGATTGAGTGGAAAAAATGAGTATTTTTGCGTGATTTTCACAACACGTTTTGCTTCAAAGTTTGTAAAATTTTGAAACGACGCAAAAATCCGCCAAATTCCTTAATGGTTTTCCTCTTTATTTCCTTGACAACAATACACTCGTACCCATGTCCCCCGCGCGTCAACCTTCACTTTGGCCAATCGGGTGTGAGCATTTGGGGAAGGGGGGGGATGCAGGGAAAAATGTTGAATGCTAGCAGTTCTCCCCGGAAAATATGCCATGGAAACGTATTAGTTTTAAAATTAAGCGGATCAAATACTTTGACCGTAATCACGTAATGTAAATTGTAAATGTCTGCTGAATTTATGGATTCATTCGCACCAGAAATGTTGCAAAATCGTGAGAAATCTACACCAACTACGGAAAACGTTTTGCCAATTATAAAATCTTCTGACAGTCCTATTACAGAACACGAAGAAATTGAGACATTTCAAGCAACGAATGTCTCAATGTTATGTCTAAAATGTAGCAATTATGTTAACCTGAAGAGTTTACAAGATCATCGTACATTGCACGAAGCTTTGGCCTTGTTCCAGTACGATTTCCAGGCGAAGCCTACTAATGAACAAGCATTAAGTCGAAAACGTGCAACCTTAATAAAAGATTTGAATAAAGTTTTAAACATAAGTCGTTCTGCCTACCGCAAAGAGCTGGGAAAAATTGATTTAGCTTACGAGGTTATAAAGTCAGATATTTGTGGTCGATCGAACAAAGTTAAACCATCTTTTATTGAACATCATGATGTCATGATTCGGTCAGTCAGGGCAAAGTTACACGAGGGGGTTGCTCTAGGGGTGTGTGAGTCGACAAATGAAAAATGGAAGTCAGTAATGGAAGATGCATATAGTTACATGTATGAATTTTCAGAAGGGCGGTTAATCACATACTTTGCAGTGTTTGATGGATACAGTGGCCCGACAGCTGCTAAACAATGTGCTCGTCAATTTTACCAAATTTTGAAAGAAACACACGACAATTTTAACTTTAATGAATGTATTGAAGATATAGATCATTGCCAACTTTTGGGTGGTTTTCAACAAGCTTTTGACAATATGGATAAAGTGTTGCTCCATGGCACCAACGAGACATCCCGTAATCGTTGGAGTGGTTGTTCAGCAAGCACATGTGTGCTTATTGACAATACTATCCATGTTGCAAATGTCGGCAATGTTAAAGCAGCCCTGATCAAGGACGATGATTCGTTTCGAACGCTGACCGAAGACCACACTCCAGCCAATAAGAAAGAAAAACATAGAATCAAAGCAAGTGGTGATATTCACAAGTGCTCTAAAACCTTGTGGGTCAATGGTGTAGCTATGACGACAAGGGGCCTGGGTAACCATGGTGATCCTCTTCTGAAGTCGGGTATCATAAATGTCCCGGCAGTCTGTTGTGTTCCACTTGCAGATAGTCAGATCATTTTGGTTGCATCTTGCAGTTTTTGGCAGGTTTTCAATGAGAATGAAGCGGTGTTATTAATTAAGGAATGGTTGAAAGGAAATAAATTAGGGGCTGCAGGAAATAGTGTAAATTCTGATAAAAGTAATTGTAGTGATTCTATTAAAATTAATATTATTCAAAGTGAAGATTCTTTGAAAACAGAATCCTCAGATACAATTAATCAACTAGACAAAGGAGAAATAGTAGGAAATAATGACTTTAATGCTTCAGAGACTGGGAACCACGCAAATTTGAATGAAAACAAATGCTCTCAATGTTTGAATATAAACAATGCAACATGTAACTGTGTCTCAAACGGCCAAGATTCTTTACCATCAAACACCTCTGATATGAATGAACAAGATACTACAAGCTCTACTCAACCTATTGAACAAAAGGAAAGGTCACTTTCAAAGTTGTTAAGAGACTTAGTAATGAGATATGATACTGATCTTGTAGCTGTAGAAATAAGTAAGCATCTCATAAAAGCAGCATTGTCAGGTGGTGCTAAAGAGAATATTACTGTTATGACAGTTATACCATATAATGTATTTACTAGTAATAATTCATTTACTTCTCAATGACATTTTTTAACAATAACAAGAATACTATAGACAATAGTTGCCTACAATATGTGAACTAATGTTGCCATGGAAATTACAGATGCGTTAATGAATTCTTTTTTCCTGATATTGTGTCTGTAATGAATCTCCTCTTTGTAAAAACCACAAATATTTTATCTTTCAATCACAAAATAGGATTAATCCCCAAAACAGCTGCAGAAACCACGAAATGATTTGAAATTATTACCCTGGTCAGCTCGTATTCCGTGACTATATATGGGAACATGTTCTTATCAAAGCACCAATCAATATGCATAGTTTGACTTCATTTGTAGGGATTACATTACAACATACGTTACTATATGAAATGGAGACATAAAACCTCTTTTAGTGTTAGAATATTCCCTGCAATATTTAACTAGAACACATATACAGTAATACATAAAAAATTTAAGTCAAAATACCTCAATTTTTCGGGCAAAAATCTATAAATTTGTTAATTGTAACTATTGAAATATTATAAATTGATTTATTGTTTACACGACCCAGGCTTCCATTTTGCTCGGTCATCTTGTCAAACAGAAATTTCCAAAATTTCTTACATTTCAGCTGTTGTTCAAATTTTTCACTTTCCGTTTGTTTTTAAAGGATTAAACCCGGTTATGCTTTGGTTTATATAATGGTGTAATGGTATGTGTTGCTTGATTGGGGGAAAATATGTTATAACTGCTTTTTATGTCACTAGAAAGACGAGCGTTCGTCATGTAAATAAATTAATGTCGGTGAGTATTAATCTTCTTGTCGCCTTAGTAGCACTTCTAAACGTTGTAAATATCTTACTAATACCCTTGTCCTAAACATTAAAGCGAAACTATTGATTAAAGTTTAAAGAATAGTGTATTATACACAGAAAAAGGTAGGTTTGTACATAAAATTCAATCATGTTTGTATATACTAATATAATTTTATCGTATTTTGGCTAAGAAAGATAAGTCAACAAAACATATTATGTGTGTTTTGGCGGACGCCGTAATAAATGTGATTTTAAAAATTTAAATCTGTCAACACTATGAAGAAATAACCATTATTATACAGAAATATCTAGAAAATTTAAATGCTCATTAAATTGTGACTTCAAAACAAAATACTGATATGAACATTATATATGGCTTGGAGCAGTGGCGTAACGTTATGTCAGAGGGCCCCAGGTTCAAACTTTTTGAAGGCTCCCCTAGTAGAAGTGCCAAAGGCACAAGTCGAGCGCCGTATATGCACGAGTTTTGTAGTGGGTTCAGGGCATGCTCACCCGGAAAATTTTTTAATCTAGACTCTCTGAAATGCCATTTCCCAGATTTTGGGGAGAGATTTTACAGAATTCTGATGGTCAAAAAACTGTATTGGCTATAGCCTGGGTCTGGGGGGCCCCATTGGGTCTGGGGGCCCCCATTGGGTCTGGGGGCCCCCATTGGGTCTGGGGGCCCCCATTGGGGTTGGGGGCCCCCGGGTTCTCCTGGTCCAAGCCCATAGTAGTTATGCCACTGGCTTGGAGAACTTTCTGTTGTTGGGATTGTTGGGCATAGTATGTTTTATGTTCCATTGACAGCAAATAATCTGATACAACTACCTGAAAGTACAAAAAATGTTCTGTTGAAGTTCAGGTAGTTGTATCTCCTACTGTATATACCACTGCTGTTTGTTATTGTTACCATACTGGTGGTACCATTGGGATGCTATATGATCAGACACAAGTCATATATTGTGGCGGCCAGAGGCACCCTTAGTATTCGCCTTCAATCTGGTTGAGATGCATCTTTCCCATTTTATTATTTTACTCTGTCTAACACCAGATGATTTTACTTGTCAAGGCCAACGTGTTAGGACGTTAAAGGAAGATCTGCTAACATTGACCCATTAAGCTGCAGAGCTTCCCCAATGGCAAGTAGGGCACATTGCAAAATTTTAACAACATTAAAAAAATAAGTAGGGTGCATTGCGGCTCAATGGGTTAATAAAGGGCAATGTTCCACTGATGTTGTGCTGGAATTCAAAGGGATCAAGATTCATTGTCATCGATTTATATCATCTTCACAATCACCATTTCTTTTTGTTAACCCTTTAAGTGGCAATGTGCACTGATGCACCCTACTTTATTATTTTACTCTGTCTAACACCAGATGATTTTACTTGATCATCATGGGGAGAGTGCTGCCACTCACTGGGTTAATCAGACTATCTGCCTATGCATCATGTTAACCCTTTAAGTGACAATGTGCCCAGATGCACCCTACTTTATTATTTTCCTCTGTCTAACACCAGATGATTTTACTCATCAGGGGGAGGGCATGCACTGCCACTCAAATGGTTAACCCATTGAGTGGCAGCACTCTCCTCCTGACAAGTAAAATTGTCTAGTGTTAGACAGAGTAAAATAATAAAGTGGGGCACATCAGGGCACATTGCCACTCAATGGGTTAATGTATAACATGTGTGTATGGTTTGCCTAGACCAATCATTCCTCTATGGTGAACTGAAATATTTTGTCCAGTGATTGCAATGTCTATACTATATTTTAGGTTGTGTTGTGTGATGAATGAGTTGTTGGTATGAAAAATACAAAGAGAACAGCTAACATTATCTGCTATGAGAAGCTATTACTAACTACTGAAATCACATAAATTAATAACAGTTTCAAGATAGCATGATTGACTAGTGTTAGTTAGTGCTTCCTATATAGTAAATTCTGAAATAAGTTGTATCTCATCATGGGTGGTATAAATTCACTTCACGGCTCGCGCTCAGTGGAAAACATTCCTCGCAAGCAAAGCAGGACTCGCTCGGAGGGGAAGAAAAATGTCTCAAAGTTTGCAACACTTCGAAAGAAGTTTTCACGGCATCGTTCTCACAAAACTCGCAATTATGTGAAACATATAAGAGAACTGACTCAATCATGGAATACGCACCAAATCAATGCACTTGTTGAGGAGTACGAGTCCATGTCAGCCTTGAAAGATCTCTCGATTCAAACAAGCTTAGCAAGGCCACGTGTTAGGACGTTAAAGGAAGATCTGCTAGCATTATATAAAGGGCAATGTTTCACTGATGTTGTACTGGAATACCAAGGGATCGAGTTTCATTGTCATCGATTTATATTATCTTCACGATCACCATTCTTTCAAATGCTTCTTGCGAAGAATCCGGGGCATAGGGTATGTGTCAATATTGACAACCCTGAGCTAACTGTGGATATATTTCGAATGATGGTACATTATTTATATACTGGTGATGTACCAACAATTGATACAGCATTAGATAACTTGGAAATTTTAATGAAATTAGGAGAGGAGTTTGGAACGCCAAATGTGCTTGAACATGATATGAATGCTTTACTCAACACAAATAAATTTAGCGATGTCACCCTAGTATTTCAAGACAACTTTGCTGGGGTTACTCAAAACAAAGAATTAGTTGGGGCTGACTCGTCTTTTGAGTTGCAATGTCATAAAGGAATACTAGCAGCTCGATCGCCATTTTTTCATTCATTGCTTACAAAATTGTCCAAGGAAAAGGATCTGTCTAAGCCATTAAGACTGGTTTTGGATGAGAAGATTATACCGCGACAGTATGGCAGGGTGTTACTGCAGTGTATGTACCTAGATTGTGTTGATGTTTCCTCTGTCATTAGATGGGCCTCGGGCAGTGATGAACGCAGTGTGGAGGACCCACACAAGTTGTTAACAGTGCCGGAAGTGGCGATGGAAGTCTATGAGATTGCAAGGTTCCTGGAGTTTGCGACACTCGAACAAGGCATGTATGAATCACGCACAAGAATACACGCTTGCGGAAAGTACCTGGATATGGAGCATTGTTTTCGTGATTGCGACGTACACGAATTACTCGAAAACGAGGCTCTATAGCCAAAGTGTCGTACTTTCCAGAAGAGTGTAAGAATGTCCCAAGTGTGAATCAAACCTTTCCATGGACAACAAGTCATATTCATTCTAGAACGCTGGCGCTCAATGGGTTAAAAAAGAAATCCAACCAACTTGACGTATTGTATATTGGAGTTCTTAGGTTTGATTCCTGTTTGGGACATTCACAAATGAATTTCTCTGCAAATAGTTCAACTTCATTCTGACAACCCAAGTCATTCACTGCTGAGAACAACAATAATGCTGACAGTCATTATTTCTCTAGGTGCAGAAGATATTATCATTCAAGAACTTTCCCCAATGTCTCTGTTAACTACACTGGAATGGAGTGACAGGTCTCATGGTTCTCACTGGGTTTATCGACAGACTATGCATTATCTACGTGAGGAATTTCTTAATATGGTTAATTTGGATGTCTTTTTAAATTTGCCAAAGCGGTTTGTTATTGAAACATTGAAGTCAGACTTTCTTCAGGTACTGGGGGAAATTTATTAATTCAAATATTTTGTACAGTAGTTGGTTCTATTTGTATTGTTCCTAGCCCCTAACTATAGTAACTACTCATCTGAAAAAATAGTCCACCTAGATAAGAATAAGCATACAAATTCCTGTAAAGTTTTATCAAGAGGCAACCCATTTATCACTTTTGCAACTGTGTTTTAAACTGCATATTCTTCCATATTTACGCAGGCCAGTGAACAGGATGTGTTGCTTGCTGTTATTAAGTGGGGTGAAGCGCAGGTGTACAAAACCATCTACCCATCAGGTAAGATCTCTTGATATTATTTTACCAAGTCAGTTTCAAACCTGTTTTAATACTTAATTTTCCCACCCACAGACGGCAAACTAGAGCACTATACAAGCTCACTGAAGCGAAGTATTCGACGAAAGGAAATCGATGTGAAATCTCTGAAACAAGTTCTTCACGGCGTCCTAGCGCTCATTCGAGTACAACATATTCTTCCTAAAGACAGCAGCGTGCTCAAGGCAGCCATTCAGCAAGCATTACTCCAGAAAGAAATGCCACTAGACATCGGAGAAGGCGAACGACAGCAGAGATCCTCGTGGATACGAGTCAAAGATGACAGAAAATATGTGAAGCCAAGACTGTTTGCGGCTTACGTTGACGAAGCAAAGGTGAAGCATATACGTTCGGCAGGGCGTAGCTAGAGGGGGTGTGGGGGTGTAACACCCCCTCTCCCCCCCATTCATCAAATTGTTTTCGTAGTCAGCGAAAATATTTGAGTGTCTTGGAATAAAAAGTAATAGTCATAGCAAAAATTTTGCTAAATTTACGAAAAAAGTTGACAAATTACGATACATTAATGGGAGTTTTTGAAAAATGGTATGTCCGGAAAAATTTGAGCCCCATCAAGTCCTATCTTGATCAACTTTTTCACTGTCAGAGTTTCCGGATATGATGTCATTAGGTGAATTGAAAATTAGTTTTCCTTTGTTTTTTTTGTACCAAAAATTCACCTGGAACATTGACAATGTTCAAGTTGATCGAGATGAAGTTTTTTACTATAAATATACACTACATTTCTTCTCAGAATGACCCAAATATTACACATACCAAAAATTATTTCTTGAAACTCGCCAAGAGTGGATCTAAAGCAACACTCCATCTTACCTTTCCAGGCCATCATGCGTGAACGAATGGTGGAGGAGATGGAAGTTGTCCGTCTTCGAATGATCCGTCATTCTGACATGCCAGATATGGTGACCAGTATTACCAGCCAGTATAGTACACCAGACTTCGAAGATGGTCCACCTTCTGTGATTGCGAATCAACTCCCATATCCTGATGCCACGACTGTCAAAGCAATGTTGAGTAGAGAGAAGGAACTGAAATCGTACAACCAAACCCAGCGAGCGTATGCCTTGTCCTTGGGTAAGCCAATATAATTGACAATTAGATTACGAACTCAAGATTTCTATGTGGTGATAGTTGATGGGGCCGAATCAACTATCACTTCATAGAAATCGAGTATAAATAAAGTTCGTTTAGATTTGTATATTCTCCACACTTTAGGTGACGGCAGAGCGGTCAATCACGAAGTCAGAAAACGTGTTGTACGCGAGTTTGGTCTTCCTGATGTCGCTGTCGAGGTTCTCCGACGTGCTCCGAAGGACACGTCCAAAGACTTTCCGGGCAGTCAGGAATCGCTGCTGCTCAGTCAGTGCAGTAATGAGAAGGTATAGCCGTTGTAAACTCTGAAGGATTTGTAAGAAATGTTTGTGGGAACTGTCTTGGTGTTTAACACTCCCCCCCCCCCCACCACACACAAATACTCTAGCGTCGCCCCGACATGAAATTAACATTTTCCCCTTCTATTTAGTTAAGCTTCTCTTCAGACACTGAACCGGATGTGACACTGGATGTTGAAGCGAAGAAAACCACAAAATAATATTCTTCAGTAACCACATGACACCGAGGCTCGATTGGGAAAAGTTACAGTATACAATAGTCCTAACTATTTGCTGGACAAATGGTGTACTTTGTAATGGTTTGTAACTACAGTACCAATTTCGCCAAGATGTCTGTGCAGGTGTTTAAGCCTTGTTTACACTATCAAAGTTTCTGTGATCGCAGTAGGAATTTTGCATGGGTAAATTCTAAGTTTTGAATGATTTGTAAGAAATGTTTGAGGGATTTGAGGCAGTGTTAAATGTTGAGTTAGTTCCCGCAACGTTTCTTACAATCCTTCAAAACTTAGAATTTCCCGATGCAAAATTCCTGCTGTGATCACAGAAACGTTGACAATGTGAACCAGGCTTCACAGTATAGCGAATATATATGCAGTGTAGTGCTTAAAATATAAAGAACATGTATTTTTGTGTGAAAGTTATATAGTATAATTAAACTGGTGTAAACAGACTTAAGCCTGGTCAAACGAGAATGAGAGTGGGAAGGCACACATTCTTACAGCGGACATTCGAAGCTCTAGGGCTCTTTCCATTAACACGGCTATAGACCAGTCAGAACGGTGAAATTGTTGAATGGAACAGAAAACGTTTGGGCTAATTTAGACCTATCTGACCGGACAGTTTAGATAAAATTTGAATGAGGTCCATTTTCGGCTAGATATTTGAGAAACATAGACCAGATCTTTCCATTGATACAGAAACAAAAATTCGGGTCTGACCAGTCAGGCCATTAAATGGAAAGCGCCCAACAAAATAAAGGTTTGATGATTGTTCCAACTATGTTTTAACTTAAATAGAGATCCAAGATTGCCAACTCTCACACTCGTTTCATCGGGTTGAAGAACACCTGAGTGAAACCTGTTTTTAAAATTATCAAGCCTGGTTTCCATATGGTCGTAACGGTCGTAAAGATTGAGTCACGCTCTTTCTCATCAGCCGAAATACAACATTTTACAACTGAGTGATTATAACTAGAGAATGAACTGATTGAGTGATTATAATTAGAGAATGAATAATTGAGTGATTATAATTAGAGAATAAATAATTGAGTGATTATAATTAGAGAATACTTATGATTTATGTGTGGTTTACAGGTATAAATTATTATAAACTGGCCGTTGAGAAAGATCGTGACTCTATTTTTACGACCATATGGAAACCAAGCTTTAGTCCTAGTTGAAGTGCATGTAGTGTATCGACGATTTTCAAATATAGTAATATATATTAACGTATAATGTATTGTAGTGAAGAAACATATAGTATCTCATTGTGCAATATAATGTATATATTATATAAAATGAAATACACTTTCTATATTCTCGTTCTGTGGTTTTCATGTCTTCACCCGACAAGCATGAGCTGGGTTTAATCACTAAAATATGAAATGTATAAGGAAAGAACTTACATTAATTTCTTCCTCTGCATGCATCAGTACGAATTGCTGATTAACCATGTCTTGCTGTAAGTTAGTGATGCATGTTTAGTGAATCCTGCCTATAATTTAAAAGACAATGTCAATGAATAAAGAAAACACCTGGAATATACATGGTCATAAACCATTTTGGTCAAACTTTGGCTTTTGCATAAACTTAGCTTAAAAATAGTGCATTATCTTGTCAGGATCCAGAGAGCGGAATGTTCCATTGCCTTAAAAATCCCAGCGCCCTTCATGCTATCCAGTCTCGACATATTTGTGACGTTTAAGGCCCATTTATACCATATAACTAGTTGTTAAAACTGTTGCAGGCAACCTGCCTCCAATTTGAGTTGTACCGGTGTAAGTCAATCACACAACTCGTCTAGGTTGTCGTTAGTCGTGTGCTTGATTTACACAGTACAACCACTGATCATGCAGTGAGCACAACTGAAGTTGGAACTCCTGTAAATCAGCCTTTACACAATTTAAATGTGCAGATAGGTTAGGAAGTGGGATAGTGCAGTCAAGACAATTATCCAAGTGACTGAATTGTTCATTATATGTATTGATCTTGTGTTTGTTGGAAGCGATACATGCAATCAAAATATTTAAATCATTTGCTCGCTACAATTAAACATTTCTAGTTGACCATCATTTGCAGCACCATGTATACAACGCTTACTGACATTGCAACGAGGTCGATGTGCCGTTGCCGTGGTGCAACATCATCCAAGGTTGTTGAATGAATGTAACGGCTCAGTGGTCTCGTTTGAACCGTGTTGTGTCAGTGTTGGAAGATGTGTAGCACCATGTGCAGACGGTTACAGACCATAGATACAGACGAGCAAGTTTTGTATGACAAAGTTTTTATATTAACTCACCTATTCACTAAAAGATCGTGGCGTACAAATATTAAAAGACAGAAACACATTCTGCTTCCAAAGATCCGATTCTTGACTGTAATACTTTGGTTGATCTCCCATTGCTGACACCAAGTGACAGCAACATTTTCAAAACAGGTAGAAATCTAATTCAAATTTTGCTTCGCAAAACTTCGCTATAGTCAAAACTTTTCAACCACGAGGGAATCTGTTAACATATGCCTTGGCCACTCAGTACGCATAATTAATAAGCTGTAAGCATGGTGGCGAATGGTTTAAAACAAGCGTTAGTGGTGTGCAACCAATTAGCATTCCCCAGAGGGATTAAAGTGACAAAGGTATTTTCGCCATGTAGGATGAGGCATGTCACACGAAGCAACTGAAAATACGTGATCACAACTGAAGAATACTTATGATTTATATGTGGTTTACAGGTATAAATTATTATAAACTGGCCGTTGAGAAAGATCGTACTCTATTTTTACGACCGTATGGAAGCCAGGCTTTAAGTCATTTACACTATATAGCGGGATAACTTTCCGTAGCCGCGCGAAAAAGCACCTATCCGATACGGAATGTACAACTTTCAGAAGCTGAGCGAAACAACATCTCTCTGTGGCAATAATTCCTCTGAAAATAGCGTTCCTTAAATGTACGGGTAGGTGTTTTTCACGTCGCTACGAAAGCTATCCGATACAAATGTAAACGTAGCCTCACTCTGCCGACATTTTCATTTTTCATTCATTATGTTTTGTAAAGAAAGTGTCGGCAGCGTAATGGAATGAACAACAGTGGTTAAACAAAGGATTTCAAAGAAAACCTTGTCATTGACACAATTAAATATATATCATTAATTTATTTGCAATATTTACAGTTTTAATTCCATGTATGTACAATGAATATTTTTGGAATGAATGTATCTTGATGCTTACATGCAAACGTTCATCTTACAACATTTAAAAAATTTAATCCTTTAATGAGAATGTTGCATTTTTCCCAGATTAAAAATCCTTAAATCCCCTATTAACAAGATATGGGTTTGAACCAGATTTTCAAAATTAACCATATACACTTTCTATCGATCTACAATAAATTATTTTCATAATTTGAAATACATACATTTAAATGACTGTTTCTAAAGCTTTATATACTGTATGTCCAGTGCCCGTGCGGCTATAGTGCTAGAACAATGGTATTGTCTCAGAACAATGACTTCATTGTTCCAGCACAATACTATATTGTACTAGAACAATAGTTCTATTGTTTCAACACAATAATAGCACTTTGTGCACAATTTTGTAATAGTAATTTTTTTGCAAACTTTACCGTAGATCTGAATGACTTGACTATATTACAATGCATTATATTTGAATGAGTCATCAGCACAATCTCCCTGTGATTGCATTTGATTTAATAATTATCCGAATAAATATATACTACCTTACGTTTGTCATGGGTTACTGCAATCACCTTCAAAAATGCAGAAACGTATAGAGAAAGCTTTGGATTGATATAGGGATACAACTACCTTTTAAAAAGTCCCTTCCCGCTACTAACTTAATAGTAACATCCCGACGAAGGGACTTCGCTCGTCGAAGTTCTCCTTGTATTTTTCAGGTAGTTGTATCCCTATCAATGCGAAGCTTTCTTGTTATTGCCACGATCTACACTGGCACAGATAATTCAAGATTATATATCTCAATTCTATTACTTCAGAAGACATTATCTTGTCACTCGACAACTGTCTGTAGACTACAATCTTGTTAACCACCAACTATTAAATATACACATTACGAATTTAATGCTTCATCATTAAACTTAACCAAATTCGGTTCTGACTTTGAGAACGAAGCTGATACGGGGTTCTCTCTTGAGCCCCTAATATTTCCCAGACTATGAAAGCCGCCCATGGCGTTGAAGTCTAATGATGGTCGGGCGGACGGATTCAGAACGTCGTTCGTACTTTGTACTGATCGCGATCCAGGAAAATTGGATATATAATTGGTCAGAGTTCCACCACATACAAAACAGTTCTTGAGAAGTGCTGCAAGATCTCGTCGAAATGTCTTTGTAATGATCGCGTACAAAAACGGATTTAACAATCCGTTTAAGGGAAAGAAGAAAACGAGTAAATACTTTGATTGTTTCACATCGATCAAGGGGTTGCCCAGTAGTGCAGATATGCCGGTGATGGCGATTGGAGTAAAGCAGGCAAAATCAGTGAAAACCAAAAGCGCCATTCGTCTCGCGACTCTGGAATCGTGCCCGCGTGTCGGAGTCGAGTTATTGGTTCTGAAAACTGAACGATAGATTTGAGCGTAAAGCGCGCAGACGAATAGGAATCCTACACCATTTAACCCGAATACAAAGAATAAATACAGATCTCCACCATTGTCCGTATCGAACGGTAGACATATTGCAACTTTGCCATAACTACCAACACCCCTTATTGGTAGAACTGCAACTGTAATTGCAACAATCCATCCAATAATCATACAAATGATTGCAGTGCGCATGGTCAGTCTATACCGCGGGTACATTGCATATACGATTGTCAAGTAGCGTTCCACCGTTATCATTGTTAATGAAAAGACGGACAACTCGCTGGAAAACATTGCCAGGAAGCCGAGTACGTTGCAACTCAAGCCAAATTGAAACCGTTCTACGTGCTTGTAATATTCTCCGGAGGTTATTACAGATTCAATAACCAAAGATAGCAAGTATACTCCCATACTCAAGTCAGCTAGAGCAAGATTAGTCACCAAAAATCTTGAAACATTATAATTCCTTGCCAAACATAAGAAGACGACAAGAACGACAAAGTTCCCACACAGTGCAAACGGTGCGATGATAAACGAAACAGCAGTCAGCCAGTCCGCGCCCATGACATCTTCACATGGTTGAAAAGCCGTTGGCTCCGGTGTGCAATTTAATGGTCTGGACGGAGGGACTGTATTAATCGGACCCGTTGGAGGAGCAGCAGACGGAGAGAGAGTTAATATTGACCTCCTTTTCTTTCGTTTCCCAAACCCAGCTGGGGTTGCAGACTCGCTTCTAGTTGCTCTGTTTGTGGGTGTTGTGGGCATGCTACGCGTTGTTCCGTTGAATTTGGTGCGTGGGCCTGTCAAATGTGGGCCGATTCTATCAAATTTCAGTTTGCAGCATAAGAAGGATTTTTCTTTAGCAAGCTTCACGTTTTCAATCCTTTCCAGGCCTTCGGGAATAGTTCGTAATTTGTGTACTCGATCAAGACTTAAAGTTATTAGATTTTGAAGACCAACTGTGGGCAGATTTTCAATGTCGATACCGTCTAAATATCTAAAAATCAGAAACAAATTCAGTTAAAAAAATAACTTTATTTATACTGGATATAGCTCTATCGATCGCCGGGAGAAAACCTGTGGTATTTGGTAAAGGCAGACTGGAAGCACTCTTCTATAAACGCTGCACAAATCAAATGCTTATCACAGAGTTAATAGGTACATGCATGGCCCTGTCCTTCTCAGTGGCAAAACTACCGGGGGGGGGGGGGTGACACCCCCAGTCTCTATCTCGTCGGGTATATCCATACAATTTCGTCAGGCAAATTTTGAAAATATTCGAGTGTCTTGGATTGAAAAGTAATAGTTGTAGGAAAAAAATTGATAAATTTACGCCGGAAAATATTACTGAAAAATTTTACAAACTACGGTAAATTATTTTGAAAGTTAGTGAAAAATGCTCGGTCCGGAAATCCCCCCGCCTTGCCAACAATTTTGGGAGAAGAAATATTAATTAGCGACTGAAATGTTCATCCGTCGAGAACGACTTCGGTGACGTCCTTTTGGTCGGGCAAAACAAGCTCACTCCCCCCCCCCCCCATCCGCAATACCGAAGTTTCGCCCTGGTTCTGCTAACACCCTTATTCAGAACGACCGAAAATATTTCTCTAAAAACGTAATATACTTTACTCACAGAGTTTTTAGAGACACCAGTTTCTCAAAAGCATGCGATGCGATGCTCTCAATGGGGTTGTTACTCATTTCTCTAAAAATGAAAAATGAAAAAGGTTAATAATTATCTCGTAGTATAACGCGTGTCACCATGTTATTAAGACAACGATAGAACAGCTAATACCACTACAAGCAAAGATGGATAAAGTTTGTGTTTTGTTCAAGAAACAAACAACTTACAATATTTTAATTTTCTTCATATTTGGAAAAACACCATCTTGTAGCGAGGTAATTTTGTTGTTCCCCAAATGCCTGAAGTAAACAGAAACACAATAAGAATACATACAGTATTTCCAGCAATATTGATAAGATGCAAAAGCACAAAAATAATTCTCGGAGATAGCTAAGCAATATTGATAAGATGCAAAAGCACAAGAATAATTCTCGGAGATAGCTAAGCAATATTGATAAGATGCAAAAGCACAAGAATAATTCTCGGAGATAGCTAAGCAACATTGATAAGATGCAAAAGCACAAGAATAACTCTCGGAGATAGCTAAGCAATATTGATAAGATGCAAAAGCACAAGAATAATTCTCGGAGATAGCTAAGCAATATTGATAAGATGCAAAATTAATAAAGCACAAGTCAAAATGTATATAGTTTGTGATTAATCTTCATATTTTAATTTTAATTTAATTACAATTTCGTAGTTTTTTTAATGAGAATTGCAAGATTAGAAAAAAAATGCCAATAGTCGCTATTCTTATATGTAAATTTGGTGACGTAAACAGTGAACTTACAATTCCTCCAATTCTGGGAATTTGTTCAAATCTTGTAGCTTGAGTTCTTTAATATTATTCCCACGGAGACTTCTAAATAAGATGATTCCATCGTTGTTAGTTTTTAAAACACTCAAGCGGCGATATGACATGAAATATGATATACCTCATATACTTACAATATCTTGAGCTTTTGAGAGAAGTCATTAAAAACAGGAAAGCTGTCTATCAGATTATCATCTAAACCCCTGCAGAAATGAAATAAATTCAGTCAATAGGCGATTTCTATAATATAGACATCTCTCTAATATGGACACCTCTCTCATACGGATAACTCTTCAATACCTCTAATACAAACACTTCTCTAATACAAACACCTCCTAATACAGACACCTCTCTAATAAACGCACCTCTCTAATACAGACACCTCTCTAATAAAGGCACCCCTCTAAT